>FLSR01004885.1:3643072-3656714 GCA_900092035.1 Leuciscus waleckii | reverse complement strand
TCCTTTTTTATATATAAATTAAAGTTCTCCAAAGCCGTTTCCTTTCATTTCAGGCACCGCTCTGGATGCACAATAAATAAAGCACAGATAGTTTGTGTGAACACACACATTAATGCACACGTACAGACTTAAGACAGATCGAGAACGTAAGAGCGCAGCGTGACGATGAAAAAATGAGAAACACAAGTTCAAGAAAATGTCCAGATCATATTTCACCACTAAATCAAATGAAAGAAATAAGAAATTACATTTTCTCTGCAATTTGAATTATATACTGTTTGTGACTAAACGTTTAATAATTTTTTTTTAATCAGGATAAATAAAAGGCAAATACTACCATACTGTGAAAATAATTGAAATAATATATTTTCATTATATGCTTATTATACATAAATGTTAATAAATTATAAATAAATAAATAAATAAATACAAAATAAATAAACACTTTTAAAATTAATTATAAATACATTTTAACTCCAATTTGCATTGCTTTAATGTCTCGGAAAGTTTTGAGTTTGTAATTCATTCTCATTTAATAAATAGCATAACGAATACTAACATAATGTGAATATAAAAAAATAAACCTATTTTTCATAATGGTGAGTGTGAATAAATTAAACAAATACGTTATAAATAAACATACAAGTTATAAATGACAAAAAACTAATGTAAATAATATAATTTGAGGTATTATTTTCATATAGGCTTAATTTTCTTAACGTAAAAAATAAATAAATAAATAAATAAGTTCTTACTTTTTCTGTTGATTTTGTGGATGAAATGTGACCTAAACATGTTCCTGACATCCTCTGTGAGATTCACTCCAGTTTGAGGACAGAGAAAGTGGCAAAGAAGGCAAGAGAATATATTTTAAAAAAAAAAGTAAAAAAAAAATTTGTTTTGATTCGTTTGCTTCTGCTGGTTGGCAAAGAAGGCAAGAGAATATATTTTAAAAAAAAAAGTAAAAAAAAAATTTGTTTTGATTCGTTTGCTTCTGCTGATCTGAGAGCCGTTTCGCAGGCTCTTGATGTCCACATCAGTCTAGGAGATCCTTATGCAATCTATACAAACCTCAGTCAGGTTGGAATAAAAGTTCCATCCCCGGCGATCCTCGGCATGGCGAGTTCGTTCCTCCGTCCTCGTGTTGCTGATCATTAATCTGTGTTGTTCTATAAGCTCAGCAGCTTGTCTGCCTCGGGATAAGTGGGATACTTCACCGTCTCCACCTTCTCCTTCACTTTATAGGATGGGTAGAGGCCGGTGCGTCCCAGTTTGCGGTTGACCCCTTTGGAGAATCCGTCCCAGTGGTTTCCGGCCACTCCGATGACGTCCCCGGGCTCCAGCGGGATGTCCTCCGGCGTGCGGGCCTGGTGTGGGTAGATGGCCATTTGATTGTGTGCGTTCTGTCCACCGAAGTAGTAGATGTCGTCCAAAGAGCGGAAGAAAGCGGAGGCGTCCGGGTGAAGAGTCTGCATGATCTCATAAGCCACACGGCACACCTGACACACACACACACACACACACACACACACGCACACACACACACACACACACACACACACACACACACACCAAAGACAGAACAATGTTGGACATGGTGAAATGGTGTTTATTAATGTTAGTTAAAAAATACGGTTACACTTTGAAATAAGGTTCATTAGTTAACATGAACTAAGAATGAACAATCCTTCTACAGCATTTATTACTCTTAGTTAATATTCATTTCAACATTTACTTAATACATTATTAAAATCAAATGTATTTGTTAACATTAGTTAATGCACTGTGAACTAACATGAACAAACAATTAACAGCTGTATTTTTATTAACTAACATTAACAAATACCGTAACAAATGTATTACTCATTGTTAGTTCATGTTAGTTATAATAATAACTAATGAAACTTATTGTAAAGTGTTAACAAAAATACATCTGCTCATGTCAGCTCAGGTCTATTAAATAATATTCACAGATACAACTGAATGAAATTTACATTCACTAAGATTAATAAACGCTTTACAAGTATGTTTCATGTTAACTAAAGTCGTTAACTAATGCTAAGTGGAACCTTTTTGTCAAGTTTGACCAATTTTGAAATATTGTTCGTTCAAGATTATTAGTTGATATTTAAAGGGATGGATTTAAAAATATATATTATTTTAATATGTTCCTTGAGGTTCACTTATTATGTTAATAAAAGGTTTTTTTTCAACCCTCATTCTGACTCTCTGGTTTAAAATGACTTGTAAAGGCGATGCTCCTTTAAGGCTTGTCAGTAAACGGCCACTGTTATGATTGGCCAACGTCATTTCATAGGAACCAGGATCAACGCCCCGTTGCTATTGCGCATGACTGAGTGTTTTGAGTCTATAATGCTCTGTCAAAAGTCAAATGCTCTGAACAAACATGTAATCCTCCGACGCCATCCATTAAAGCTACACTGTGTAATTTTTTTAGTTGATTCTTAGCAAAAAACACTTAGTTCTTTCAAAAATATATGTGCTCATTAATGTATATTTACTTCTTTCAAGTAATAAAGTATTCTCGTAAGTTTATAATCTGCCATTGAAAGTACATACGGGTGAGGGGTTCGAATGCCGGTCGCCATGTTGCCCCTCCATCTTGAAACTACATTAGCCAAAGAGGGACATACCTGTAAATTCAAGCTTCGCCTTTCGCGCTTTACACTCAGTGACGAATGAGACGAATGCGAGGGGGAGATTACTCGTGACTGCCGGCAGATTTGAAAGATTGCTGATGGAGGATAACGCCTGTTTTCGAGGACATGTATCAGAATCGCCAAGGAAGCGAAAGAGAGAATTAAAACGTCAACGCGACAGGCAAATCAGCAAGACCAAACTCAATACTGGAGTAACTTTTCCCAGATGGAAAGAGCTCATGAGGAGCAAAGATTTTAAAACGGACGCTGAAGTTGCCTGCTTTCTTCTCGACAGGTAATTCAGCCTATTTGTGTAAATTTGAAGTTTTATAGTTGCTTGTCTAACCATAGCATGGTTGTGCATAACGCCAGAAAGACCTCTAGTATAACTTGCGTTACTTTTCCTCGCGTCAATGGTGAAAAAGTATTGTTTACCTTGTAACATAAATCTGTGCTGCGACGGATCACAGGTGAGAGTTTTAAGGGCAATTGGACGAAGTCGAACTGGAAGCCATGTTAATCTTGCAATAATACGGCCACCGTAGGAGTTAAAACGCCCTCGAAATTGAAAGGAACAGAAACTAATATTCACTCGGTAGTCATATACAATTTCACCGCTAGATGGGGGAAAATATCACTCAGTGTAGCTTTAAAATAAACCATCCACTTGTTTCCTTGTGAAGTCTCTACAGAAATGAGCAAATGATCTGTTTAAACTGGACGATCAAAGCGAATGTTCTTTCGCTCTTCCATTTGTCCTGTTGTCGACTGACTCAAGCGCTTGAGCGCGTCAGAAACTGAACTCGCGTCTCTATACTGTGTCCACTGTAGACAGCTTCAGGGATTATAATGGCTTCTGTTTGATTTGACATGACGTTCTCATCCTGGTCAGGCAAGCGACTGAACGCCAGTGGGCGGGGCCTATGGTGCGATGATGTACAACTATTCGTCAATGATTGGCACTGGAGGCATGCATATGCAAATGTATTTGCCCATGTGACATCACAGATCCTGAAATATCAAAACGAGCCATTTTTGGAGCTTGATTATAAATCCTATGTTTAAAATGAGGAGGAAGTTTTAAGCTATGAAACTTGCAGGATGTTTTAATGGTATAAAGACCTCTTATATGTCAAAAGATCAAGGCAAAGTTGATTTCCCATTACAAATGAAACCTTATTGTAAAGTGTTACCAGTAAAACAAACAACTGGTGGTTTAAGGATAACAAGAGTTTTTGTACGACGTGGTCTATGTACCTGTGAGGAGAAGGTGCAAACCAGGAAGTCCGTCTGGGACAGGAAGTGGATGTCCAGGATGACGCCTCGGAGGGAATTCTCTGTGTAACGGTTGTGTAAACTTGCCGACCAAGAGATGGAGTTGTCACTGATGAACTCATAGTCGGCGTACCTGAAAAACACATTTAAAATATAAAAAATACATTTCAGTATTAGATGAGGCCAATTTAGGATGTGACCATTAACTAATCAAAGGGTTCTGATACACAAAAATATTTGAACAACTTGTGTCGCACATCATTGAAGACAATGTTAGCATCTGTAATTTTAAATATAGGAGAACAATTTATTTGTAAATGTAAATTTGGAGCTTATTTACTTAAAAAAAGAAGTTTCTTACTTTTTTTCAGCTTCCAGGTTTAAAATGAACATTTTTAAAATAGAAGATGAAAATAGCGCAAAGCATTTATTTAGAATATTGATGACTCATCAAATATATACGTTTCCATTACAACTATATAAAATGTAACAATTGTAATTATACATTTGCATTTATATATGGTTAAAAATAAAATAAATAAAATTCCAAACAAATACATTATGAATAAATAAATTATAAACTTACATTTTCAAACTGGAAGATGAAAATAGCGCAAAGCATATTTAGAATATTGATGACTCAAATATATATGTTTTCATTATATAGCTATTTAAAATGTAACAATTGTACTACGTTTTTATTTATATATGGTAAAAAAAAACAAAAACAAAAACTTAATTCCAAACAAATACATTATGAATAAATAAATTATAAACTTATTGTACATTTTCAAACTGGAAGATGAAAATAGTGCATAATACATTTAGAATACTGATGACTCATCAAATATATACATTTTCATTATATAACTATACATAAAATGTAAAAATTTTAATTATAAATGTTCATTTATATATTAAAAATAAAATAAAATAAATTCCAAACCAAATGCATTATAAATAAATTATAACCTATAAATACATTTAAATTTAAAGTAATTTATAAAGTGAAATATAAGCTCTCGCAAGGAAATGTGTGTATTTGTATAATGTAATGTGAGCTTATAAAACCATGTCAAATATATATTTCTTCATTTTTGCAGCATTTATTTATAGAAACCTTTGATGCTTTTAACTCAGTGAGAGCGAAGTAAAAAGCATTTTTTTTGTGTGTTGTCTGTCTCTCTGTTTCTCTGCACTTTTGTTGCATTTGTCAAAATCCCTTTCAGGACTCATAACTCACTTGGTTTTGCTCCTGTAACAGCGAGGGGTCGTCGGTGGCCAAATACACTCGTTTTTTATCCACGTGTCCCCGTTGAGCCATGTACTGGAACTGTTCCTCCACATGGACCATGTACTCCTCTATGGGGTGAAACGCGGCCTCCGTCCCGACTTTATCTGTCCGTCTGACATGGACACTGGAAGACAGAGACACGTTTGAGTTCATTCAACTGGATTTATCTGCTTCTGTTTAGAAACAATTGGGACTATCCCTTCATTTGTCGTCGGAGAGGTTTGTAGTGGCCATGTCGAGTTTTGAATAACAGTGTGAATGATGTAATCTGCTATGAATATTCTAATTGGAAATCCTATTTTTTCCCTGTAGCTTATATAGTAGAACTGCAATAGCAAAGCCAAGGTCACTGCTTTGATTCCCAGGGAAAACAAGAACTGATCAAATGCATACCTTGAATGCAATGCAAGACAATTTGGATAAAAGCATCTGCCAAATGCATGAATGTCAAAACTGAGCTACTTATGTAGTCTTAACCATGAAAACATGTAAATGAATGTCATTTTTAATCATCTATATCACATGTCATGCAATGCAACCAAAGCAACACGGCAAAAAATGATGATCATCCTCACTATTTTAGTCTTGTTTTCTAGTACATGTATATTTAAACATTCTTAAATGAAAATGCATTTACTTGTGAAGCAAAATGACTTAAGATATTACTTTTATAAAAAAAATTAAAATCAAAATCAAGTGAAGTTTTTGCTTAAAACAAGAAAGAACAAAATCTGCCAGTGGGGTCAGAAAAAAATCCCTTAAAATGAAGTTTATTTTTCTGACTTTATTTGCAAAAAATTCTCTTGTTTCATAATAGTCACATAACTTTTTATAATTTTTTCCCCAGAAATCAAGACTTATAATCTTTAGTCACTGTGAAACTCAAGTACATGTATCTTGATTTAAGAATGTTTCAATATTTGTACTAGAAAACAAGACAAAAATACTGATGAAGAACATAATTTTTGCAGTGAACCTTCACTTTGCATGTTAATTTATTCCTAACATATCCACTTACTTCATATACGCAAATCAATTCACTTCAAGTCAATGGGAATTCATCTTTTATATATATATATGTATGTACGAAAGACTTCAGATGCAAAAGTGCCATCTGAAATTTTCTTCTAGAACGATCATTTTTATCAAGCTTGTATGTTTATGTTCAGTTATTTCACTTTAAATGGCAATGAAAATTACCTATTAATTGTAATTAAAGTGAAATTACTGAACCTAAATATATGAGCTTGATAAAAATGATCATTCTAGAAGAAAATTTCAGATGGCACTTTTGCATCTGAAGTCTTCATATATATATATGTGTGTATATAATTTGCCAGTTAAGTCTGAAAGTCTGATCATTTATCAGTGAAAGTAAGTACTAGCACTGCATCAACAAACACATGATTTGAAGAACAACACACTATGCTTTACATATTTTTTATAAAAAATGTTGCATTAAAATGAAACTGACAGACTGACAGGAACATTTTCCCGAAACAGGAGCAGAAATCAAGTACGTACTGTGTGTACCAAACACATTAGTATTTGTCTATCTCTCTCTTTTCATCTGATCTCTATGCTTCATTGTAGATTTGCTTTATTATATTATTTAGGGTTATTATATTTCACAGCGCTGTCATGAGAGAATGATGCTTCCTATGGGGCCGCAATCATTCAGTTCTCAGTTATTCTCATTAATTTAATCATGATCGTGAGTCGTGTTCATTGTCATTATCGTGTGTGTCATCTTTATCTCGCAGTGTTTTATCAGCGTAACACCCACCCAGACGCGTCTGCCACGGGCACAGATAAAACACACAGGCACACACACACACACACAGATGGAAAGAAATGTGAGAAGACAAATAAAATGATTATCTGATAGACTGAGAGAAGATGAGAGATATACTGACCCAATAATAGGGTGTTTGAAGCCCAGTTTGACACAGGTTTCTTGGATCTCCTTCTCCAGCCAGGCCTGAGGACGGACCAGGTCTTGACAACTGAGACACCCACCAGACGGACGGGTCACCATGCAGACGCTGCAGTCGGGGAGCAAGGTCTTCTGGGATAGCGAGCGGGAGGTACGGGGGTCTGGGGTGAAGACTGTCGACAATGGGCAGCTCAACCACCTGGACGTCCTGGTCATGAGCCTCACCTGTGCAGAAACACATCATATCAGCATTTTAAAGTTTGAAGTCGGCATGAAACGGAAGTTGCGATGGTCTTTTCTTCCCTGTTGTGAGTCCATATCCCAAAGACTTTCAATGAATTTAAGCTGTGTTGGAGGAGACTTTACAGAGTGATGGACTCTTGCATTGACAATACAAGATCTGGACCAAAAATTGATGAACCTCTTGATGGAAATAAATGTTGTGATGTTAAGAGGTGCATCAATTTTTGGTCCAGATCTTGTATTGTCAAAGCAAGAGTCCAGCTCTCTGTAAAGTCTCCTCCAGCACATCACAAACACTTTCAATGAGTTTAAGATCTGGACTCAGAGGAGCCGATTCATGTGTGAAAATGATTCTTCATTCTCTCTCACAACCATTCCTTCACAATCTGAGTCTGATGAATCTTGACATTGTCCTCCTGGAATATGGTCATGATGTGTCTTCATACATGGGTGTTTAAGAAATGAAAAGCTACACACTCCATCAATTAGAGTTAGAAGAACTGTTGCCAAACATATAATAGAAACATAATAATCACTGCAATAATGATCCAATCATAGACTCTTAAGTATTTGCCTATTTAAATCAAACAGCCGGGTATATAATATACTATACTGTAATTATTTGTGATTGTCAATTGTTAGAAGTATGGTAGAAAGTGTTTGGTACCATAGTTTGCTATGGGATAGTCCAACACTGGAGGATCACACGGCACTGAGATTTTAGAGGAAATTCGTAGGCATTTGGTGAGCATTGAGCCTATTCAATAATGCAACACTTTGGCTTTATTCCAAACCTTTTCTACTGTCAGTGAGCTTCAGGCACCCAAACCCACACATAAAGCAGACGCGGATGATTTTATCCAAAGTGACTTGCATTGCATTGAAGTTGTGCATTTTCTCAGTTCATGTCTAGGGCCTCTAACTCACACTGGGCCTTTGCATTGAGATGTTTTACTTAACTCTTTCCCCACCAATGACGGACATTTACGGCTTTCAGTGTTTTCACTGTTATAGGGGGTGCTATTACACATCTTCTGAAAGAGTACTGAATCTCCTGATCAAAACACAGGCAAAGAAGAAGCAGAAATAAGCATATGTAATCATATGCATAAGAAAAAATAATGTGATTCTCAACATTAAACAGCATATAAATCAAAACTGCCTAATGTTACTGAATGAAATGTCGACCCAGGACGAGCTGTGAAGCTTTGAGGGTGTTGACAGACTCGATCTACTCCATCTGTGTTTTGATCATCTCGTAGTCTTTGACAAAAACAGGATTTTCTCAGCTTTTTGCTCAAAATGTTGCTATTTTTATGAAACTTGCCCACATTCAAGTGTAAAAAAATAAATAAAAAATGCATTAAGCTAGAATAAAACATTTTTTTTTTGGTTTAAAAGCAGAAGCAGTTCTTTTTTGGATGCATTGCATATTCATATATGGATACAACTAAATATTCTAAGGGCCATGAAACTTTTGTGAAAATGATCAAAAATGCTGGCGGTGGCTGGCAACGTTTTTTGAACTCTTGGAAAACAGCGCTCAAATCATATTTTATGCGACCTTTATGGTCATTTTCAGAACTCGACAGAGTCTGTCCGCATCTACTTTCATTTGACAGAAAATAGCAGAAATAAAATACATTTTGAAACGATATGAGCTAGCTGGGTGAAACACAATAGATGCTGGGAGAAACGCTTCATTTTTAATTGGATGGAGCCTTTTTTTTTTCTATCAAACCTTTGTTGAATAAAATACTGAGCTAATCACAATGCATTCCGGGATTGCAGAAACATGCAACGCTGCCAGAATGGCCAAAACAAAGCTTTTATTTGCCTACTGCATTGCCAATGATGCTTTAAGGTAGGAGCTCAATAGAATTTGAAAGAGAGCCGCGGCATTAGCATCAAGTAGCTCAACCTGGCACCGCTCACTCAACCCATCTATCATGATTTCAAGATGCATGCAAATGTTCGATACAAACAACAAACCATGTTTTAAAGCACAACCGATTCACAATGCATCTAGCGGAGCTAAAAACAAAGAAAACAACCAATTTGCATGAGAAATCTCATGTTTTTTTAGTTTTTTTTTAACAAGAGCGCAGCAGCCACACCTGAAGACAATCGCTCACTCCTATCAGCATCTGTCTGCATGCACCTGTGCGCTGCTCTAAATGAGGAACAATACAGCCCAAAACATGTGATACAGTTCATTAGCCAGTAACTGTAGGCTGTTTATGGTAGACAAATGTAGTAACTTGGAGCATTTTGAGCATTGTTTTATACTCTAGCATAACCTACAGTTTACCGCATTTCAGTGGATTTTCATCAGCTAACCGTAAAGAATAAACGCTCGACCTGTCACAGGTTTTCATAAATGTTTGATGCAGATGTCTCCTGGTAGCGTTTAACTGCATTAAAGCGTTGCGTGGTTTATGTGGTTGCCGTGCAGATACAAAGTCACCCCTGAGAAATAAAGACTGATTAGATTTAATGGTGCAGTTTGTGTTAGACGGGGCAAAGGAAGGACAAGAGCGCGAGAGGACGGCCGAGGGAGGAAACCAGAGAGACTTTGATCTGAAGAAATATTCCCAAAGTGTTCCAGAGGCAAGTTTCTTCAAAAGTCGCCAAGGTGACCCGTTTCAGTGCTCCTGCACACACACACACACACACACACACACACTCGTTCTCCCTCGTGCTGGAATGACTGGCGCTGGTCTCGGGGCAGAAGTCTGGACACGTCAGATTAAGCAGGTCACTTACCCGGAGTCCTTTCACAAACACCCTCCAGAGAAACACAGAGAGACAAAGACACACAGGCCAGAAGAAAGAGCCAGAGAGGCAGGAGCTGTGGATGTTTATTCGGTAGATAATAAATAATAGTTGTTAAGGGAGAGCTCACAAAATTAAAAATCATTTACTCACCCTAGCCTGGAACATGCTGCTCTTTTCAATTCAATGAAAGTGAAGGGATAGACGCTGTCAAGCTCCAAAAATACATACAAATATTATAAAGAGGACCTATTATGCTCTTTCACAAAGTCTTGATTTTGTTTTTGGGCTCTACTAGAATAGGTTTTCATGCTTACAACATAATTTTCCTCATATTCTCAATTTTTGCAGCTCCTCTCTTCCCAGTCTGTCAGTAACGCTCTGTTTAGTTCCTGTCACTATGAAGCTCCTCCTTCTGAAAAGCACACTGTTCTCTGATTGGTTGGCTGGATCAGTGTGTTGTGATTGGTTGAGCGCTTCGAGTGTGTTTGGGAAATGTCCCGCCCCTTACCATAACCGCCAGTTTAACACACTACTAACTAACTCAACCAGGCCCCGCCCCTTTATTCTGCGTATTAATTATTTAAATGAGGAATATTGTGACGTGTTTGTTCCCGGAAGAAACTCAAGACTACAATGGAGGCGTTTCAGGAGTTCAGAAACACTGATATAGAGAAGAACTCCCGCTGGAGGGACTTTGTGCTCAAACTGCAACATTACACACTAAAGAAAGATGAACATGTGGAAAAAAAACATAACAGATCCCCTTTAATATTAGTCAATATGCTTCAGAGTCAGAATATTTGTTTTCTATAGTCTTCTCAAGCCACAAGATAGCTTTGTGTGCCAAACAGACCCAAAACTCATTATTCCCAGCACAAATTTGATTTGCGGTTGGACACAAATGAACCCTATAAAGCCTACAGTTAACATATTTGATATGCACATTTCTAAGGCCTCAAAATGATCAAAACTTTGATGAAAAACCAATGGCACACAATCTACTACATGCCTTCTGTCGTCTGATATATTTATCTAGAATAATTGCACAAACGTCCATCTTCAGCTTGTGCTTGACGCTGTGTAAAACTTAAAATTTTTATAAAGTCAACTTTAGAATAATTATATGTTAGTAATATTCAAAACGCACATTTACTGGACCGAAGCAACTTTGATTTATAAAAATCATGTTAAAATATGACCAAATATCATCCATCTCTCAATGATAATTCTATTGCATTGCATAAAAACACAACACAATAAACTACAGAGCTACTAAGCATTTAAATATCTCTAAATATATCAGATATAGAGTGAGAACTGATATTTACATGCATTTTATGTGAGTAATCTGCTAAACTGTTATAACCAGCTGTGTCAGCATCAGCACACTTAATGTAATATTGAAGTACATGTTTTTGACTATGTTGTATATATTTTAGGCTGTGATGGTTTTTTGACGAGTTTTTTCATTTAAACATCTGATTAGTTTTAAATGATCATTGTTTAACTGATATTGCATGTATTTGTTAGTGCTACTGATAGTTATTTGTAATGTAGTGTTTTAATATTGTGTGCACCTGCCCGGGGACTGCAGATGGAAATTAGCATTGTACAAAACATATTTTCGTAAGATTAATGTATTTTGTACATTGTCCCTGACAAATAAACTAATTAAATAAATAAATAAATAAATAAAGATCTCATTGATTTACATTACAATCATAAGAAGTATCTCACTTTTTGGACCTATAAATAACATCTAAATTGCATATTTTTGCATTTAAAAAAATTTGAACATTATTTCATGTTTGGCTTTACAGGGTTAAAAATATGGTATGTTCCTCACATAAGTTTAACAAATGACCTAATGTGGACAGCGTTTATGTGCCTCATTTCTGGGACTCGACAGATTCTGTCTGCGTTCATTCTGTTTTATTGAACTTTCCGTTAAACATTTAAGTTTAAAAAGACATGAGGGCGAGTAAATGATGATGCCATGTTCATTTTTGTGTGAACTTTCGGTAACACTTTATTTTACAGTGTCCTTGTTACATATGTCACATGTATTTACCATAGTAATAACAGTAAATTATGCATAATTACATGCAACTAACCCTCAACCAAACCCTAATCCTACCCTAACCCTTAGTAAGTACAGTAGTTAATTAATATTTCTCAGTACTTAAATATATAATTACACTGTAACAATGACACCTTAAAATAAAGTGTAACCGAACTTTCTTGTTTCACATGCTATACATTTATGCATTTGGCAGACGCTTTTATCCAAAGCGACTTACATTGCATTTACACATTAACATTCATATCAGTTCTTGTTTCCCTGGGAATCGAACCCATGACCTTGGTGTTGCAAGCGCCAACGCTCTCCTGTTTGAGCTACAGGAAAGCTTTCTCTACCGTCACACTGTTATTACAGGAGTTGAAGTTATTAGAGGACTGAACTCGTTCTGATTAGCCTACAAGAAGCTGAACTGAGTTTAGAAACACACAAACAGCAAATGAACCGAAGTAGAACGTGTTGGATGGAAACAGCAGCTTTGTTTTAATAGATTGTCAAAAAACAAGTTACAGCGGGTCTGCTAATTATGACCGTTAGCTGAACACGGCTTTGACGTTCCCAACCACAAACCAACTGACAACAAGCTCATTAAAACTCTCCCTAACAATTACACAACAACAACAGCGGCCCGCCGGCTGTTTCACGGCCTTTCCATGAGCAAGTGCACGTGTGATCCGAGTGTGCTTGCAATTTTAATTAGGGAAAGCATGAAATATTGAAGAAAAAAACTCCCATGCCATTCCCAGGCTCGTGTAAAAGCACTCGCAGCACTTCTGCCTTTTTTTTTTTTTTTTTTTTTTTACGGGGGTGGAATGGGTTTTGGCAAAAAACGCGGCTGGAATGGGTTTTGACAAGAATCCTCAGATAATCTATTCCCTCAACAGATCCTCGGCTGTAATAATTAGGACACAAAGAAGAGAGGAAATTTTCACACGTCCTCAATACACTTAAATATCGGTCTTGTACTAGAGCTTCACACTTTAGAGCATTAGAGAAGTGGACTCTAGTTCACACCACACACACGGTGAACAAGTTTTACAGTAGAAAATGCTCAAACTCTTGTTAACTATGACCTGATGGGCTCAGCACATTTATATATAGCACATTTCATAGTGCTTAATTGGCATAATATAGAATACAATTACAATCTGAGCTTAAGTTAAATTAAAATGGATTGGAGTATGTACGCAATGAGAAATGTTAATTTAAAAGTGTATTAATCTGAATTATAAGGAAAGAGAAACCAATTAAATCAATGCAGCGCAGTGTTTAATTGGAGAATGCAGAAAAGGAGATGTGTTTTAATTAGAGACACCTGCAAACATCAATACATTGTTTGAGGTCGGTAAGACTGTTAAATGTTTCTAAATGAAGTC
>FLSR01004885.1:3626803-3641608 GCA_900092035.1 Leuciscus waleckii | reverse complement strand
CAAATTGTCTGGCGGTTCTTTCACGTGGTTGTTTTTGTTTTTATTTTTTTTAATTTTTTTTGAGAGTGAAGGCTATTTCACTCTTAATTCATATTCAATACAGTTGGCCCAGACTTTGCTATGGCAGCAGATGAAGCACTCTCATTGTAAAGTGCTGCCGTAGCAGAAAACACTCACAGACATGTGCGGTTCTGAGTATGGAAATCAGCCATCAGATAGTATTTGATATAAAGCATGGTACTGAATGATTCCCACTGAGAGAAACAGACACCATGCTGGTTTGTGCTGGTCTAGACTTGTGGCTTATACCATCTAAACTAGCACTGCTAATTAGCAGCTACATTATTATCATCATGTTAAATAAAGTGGGCTCTTTAAATATTCCTTTTAGACTGATTTGACAAAGTAGTGCTTCTTTGCAGAAAACAAATAATGCATGATCGAGGCATCAGAGTCCAGATTCAAAAGACTGTCAGATAAATCTATGAAAGACTGACTTCACTTGATCTTACACTTTGGTTTTCGTTAGAGGCCGTTTGTAAAGAAAAGCACAATCTCGAACGCCTTCAATATTTCCTTTTACCAGTGCGATCAGACTGACGTGAACACACAGATTTCAGTATAAAGGGAAAGAAGAGGGGAAAAAGGAACAGGCCCGGAGAGGGATGGCGATACAGAGGGAATCATATTTAAAAAAAAAGATATTTAATTAGTGTTGTTCGCCGAGACAAACATTATTATTATTATTGATCATACACAGGGTTAATGATCTGGCCAAACTTTAAGTATTCAACTCGATTTATTTGTGCCCCAGGCAGGAATGATTCCTAAAATCTCAGCTGAACAATTATTTAAAATCCTTATAGTACAAATGCAGAGAAAAATTATTTCCAATTACCATTTTTTTGTCAGCCTTTGACCTAAAATATTTTCTTTAATTCCCCCCTGAGCTTTTAAATTAATATTATTATTATACTTTTTTTTTTTTTTATGCATTGTCTCTGAAAAATGTATCAAAATGAAGTGAGTTTTTGCTTAAAACCAGAAAAAAATATCTGCCATTGGGATTACAAAAACAATCTTGTTTTCCCTTTGAATCAAATTGATTTTTCGGACTTTATTGGCAGATATTTGTCATGTTTTAAGGTGAAACTCACTTAAATTTTGATACCGTAAACATAAAGCCTCCTCTCAGGACTAAATTAAGTCATTTTTCGCTGCTTATTGCACTTAAATAGTCAAATACACACAAACTAATGTAAAAATACTGGTCATGGCGAGTATTCACATTAAACACAGTCCGTTGTGTATTAAGTGGACGTAAACAGTCGAGAAAGAAAACGCATGTGTGACAATATAATGCGTCAGGTCTTAAAGTGACAGCAGCCTAATATTCCTGATGACAAATTATGAGATCATATTAAAACTATCTATATGTGACCCTGCATCACGTCACCAGTCACATGTCACACGGGTATATCTGTGGCAATAGCCAACAATACATTGTATGGGTCAAAATTATCGATTTTTCTTTTATGCCAAAAATCATTAGGATATTAAGTAAAGATCATGTTCCATGAAGATATTTTGTAAATTTCCTACCGTAAGTATATAAAACATTTATTTTTGTGAGTGAATGCTGCACAATCATGAACATTAATGAACAACTTTAAAGGAAATTTTCTCAATGTTTCGATTTTTTTTGCACCTTCAGATTCCAGATTTTCAATAGTTGTATCTCGGCCAAATATTGTCATATCATAACAAACAATACATCACTGGAAAGAGTTGAGCGAGAGCAAGCGTGTGCTTTACCTGCAGGTATGAGATCCTGTTCTGCACCAGACTGGAGAGATCTCTGGCCTCCTTCTGTCTCCAGTCCCCCGCTCCATCGGCCTGACTGAGGAGGTGCAGGTCTGTCATGATCGTCCTGACAGCAGAGGAACACAGGAGAGAGTGTTAAACCTCCTTCTCTATCATCTGACAATTACCAGTGCTGGTCATGTGTAATCTGGAGGAATCAGATTCCAAAAATGACTTGTATTTACAATAAATATTACATTTTAAAATACTCGGACTAAAGTTACTTTTTTTATTGATTACATGATCAAATATTATTGACAAAATGGTGGTGAAATATTTCTAATTCAGTTTAGTTTTAAGTTTATTTGTCATGTATACATATGTCAGTGACAATTTGTACATTGAAATGCTTAGTTTGAGGCTCAGGCATTATACAGTAGTGCAATAATAATACAGTACAATATTTAGAGGAAGAAGGGGGGGGTAGATATTTAAAGTTAAGTATATATCTATATATGCAAAACAAATATGTGACCCTGGATCACAAAACCAGTCACATGTCACACGGGTATATCTGTGGCAATAGCCAACAATACATTGTATGGGTCAAAATGATAGATTTTTCTTTTATGCCAAAAATCATTAGGATATTAAGTAAAGATCATGTTCCATGTTTCCTACCGTAAATATATAAAACATTTATTTTTGTGAGTGAATGCAGCACAATCGTGAACATAAATGAACAACTGCAAAGGAGATTTTCTCAATGTTAAGATTTTTTTGTACCCGCAGATTCCAGATTTTCTAATAGTTGTATCTCTGCCAAACATTATCATATCCTAACAAACCATACATCAATGGAAAGCTTATTTATTCAGCTTTCAGATGATGTATACATCTCAATTTAAGAAAATTGACCCATGTGACTGGTTTTGTGGTCCAGGGTCACATATATGGTCCTGGTCGGAGGCTTTTGTAAATATTTCAATGTACTTGTGCATTAAGCAGCTGATGCAACCGGCTCCATATAAAAACTAAAAAAATAATTGTAATCTATATTGACCACTAAAGTTTACAAATTATTTGGCCTGATCAGAACGGTGAAATGAAATTCAAATTTTGAAACCCTGAGATGTGTTTTCATGAAAGAACCTCATGAATGTAGGAAGATCCTCTTCTGGCTTCACTGCTGTACATGAGCACAGATTCTTCGGCCTGCAGAAAAAAAAACCTTGCATTAATACCTTTTTGGACTTTTTTGATGAACACAACTAAAAGGTGATCCAGTCTGAAAAACTGAGTTTGCTCAAACGAAGCCCAAACTGACCCGAGTAGCCACTGAAACCGGTTTCGTTCAACAGGCTTCGGTCGTTCTGGAGACCCTGAGATGACGTTCTCTCTTCTGCTGGAGCCATTATAGTTCATCTGGCCTAGAGATTATAAAATACAACACATTAGACAAATTTAGCATTAAGCTTATTAAAAAAATTATTCAAACGTTTATTAAAGGATATTTTTTTATTTTGAAGAATGTGTTTTTCTTTAGTCCACACAAAGAAAGTCAATGGGTAAGTAAAGGGTTACCAAAATATCTGTCAATTATTTTTCTGACGGCAGGTATTTTTCTAGTTTTAAGCAAAAGCTCACTTCATTTTGATACATTTTTCCAAGTCATTTTGCTTCTTTTGTCATTTTAAAATATATATAATTTTTTTTTTTGTTGCAGTGTACAACCATGCATTGTACAGGCATGTAATGTTGCAGTGTTCAACCATGCATTGTACAGGCATGTAATTTGTCTTCAGTAACGGACTATAATTTGTAAGCAACCCAGCACTGTTGATTACTTATAGTGCACATTTTGACCAAATCAGATCTCAAATCTCCTTAAACCGTCCTTCACGGTTGCATCAGGGTTTAAGGCATCATTTTGAAAAGAACTATGAAATCAAAATAATCCAGTCAAACCAGAGATCTGATTATTGCTCTCATAGGGCTGCCGTTACCAGCCGGTTTACAGTTACACAATACATTCACCGCCAGAGAGAGAAAAAGACCCGTCCTTTTGGTTAACCTTCGCCTAGATGTATTTTGCAGTGTTTTAATGTGAACCGAGGAAAAGATCAGCGTGAACATTCAACACAACATCTCCTTTTTTTGTTCGACAGAAGAAATAAAGTAATGAGTGAATGATGCTAATTTTCATTTTTGGATGATCCACTCCTTTAAATCAAATAACTCCACAAAAAGTGGGAGTTTAGACACTAGGAACGCATGAATTGTGATCAACCAGTCATTTGCTAATTCAAACAGATGGGCATATGCTGAGTTTATGAGGAGTTTAATTATTACTTCATCAATGAGAGACTCCTCAGGGAGCCGCTCGCTCCAACACAGCACAGCATTAAATGTGCATCGAGCACTTCTCTTTGTCAAAACAGGTGTGAATGTGCTGATTGACCGTCTCAGAGACGCCGAGATAATGAGATATTGACAGCGTCTCTCTCTGTAATTAGTCTAGCGGGTGATAACTCAAAATTAAGTGCTGCGATATTTCTATTGCACCACTATTAGTGTCTGGAGCCGTTTCATGACGTGAAACTGGAGAACCACATCAATTCTTCATCATCCATCTCATCAAAAAACAATTCTGAATGTTATGAAACCCGTCGACAACAAGCTCGACTCATTTTTCACCCCGAAAATCAGAAATAAATGAAAAATAATGTTTTGCTGAAAACCTAGTTTAGGTTAAATGTTTTTTGCTGTTGCATTTTGACAATTAATCATGTAAATAATATAGTTTTTGCTGCTTAATATTTTTTATTTTCGTGGAAACTGTTATACACAATCATTCCAAAGTCTGGGGTAAGAAGAAAAAGAAAGAAATTAATACTTTTATTCAGTGAGGATGCATTCAATTGATCAAAAGTGACAGTAAAGACATTCATAATGATACAAAAGATTTCTATATCAAATAAATGCTGTTCTTTTGAACTTTATATTCATTAAAAAAGCAGCGCCTTAAGTAGCCAAGACTGTTTTCAACATTGATAATACTAATACATTAACAATCATAATTAATAAGTGAGCACTATGGTAATAATTATGCAGCAATTAAGCATATTTCTTAAGGATCATGTGACACTGAAGACAGTGATGATGTAGAAAATTCAGCTTTGCCGTCATAGGTGTAAATTGTGTTTATTGTAATAATATTTCACAATATTACTGTTTTTACTGTATTTTTGATTGGTGAGCATAAAAGACTTCTTTCAAAAACATTTAAAATGTCACTCCAAACTTATGATCGGTCAACTTTTTTATAATGATTATTTTTCATAATGCTGATTCTAATTAAATTAGTGCAAGCCGGTCATGTTTGAGTCTATTACAGTAAAAATAATAACAATGTGTTTAAGTTAAAACAATACAACAAACATGTCGTTAAAAAAATACTTAACATTTTCAATAACACATTTTTTTTGCATTACATTAAAAAGAATTCAGAGGCTAAATTTGCTATTGTCACAATGCAAAAAATCTAAATAAAAAAAACAACAACAGGTCTGATATTCTTAATACAAATTGTAATCTAGTTTTGACTACGGGGCGAACATGGTTTGAGAGATTCAACCTCTGAGAGTCACAAATGAGATCAGATCACAAATCTTAATTGTTTCTTCAAGAAGTAATAAGGGTAAATGAGAGCAAATTAAGTCTCATAGATTTCAGATGTGAAATGCATGTCATTTTTATTTCTCCTAAAGAATTAAAGTATGAAGCCCCTTTTAGGGTGGAAGCAAAAACATGCTGTTTTCATGTGTGTATCTTTAAATGCAAATGAGCTGTTGCTCCCCGCCCCCTTTCCAAAAGAGGGCGGAGCCTTTACAGCTCATGCCTCAGATACTCCGGCAACAACAAACAAAATGAAAAATATCAATTTTGTTTGTTTTTGATTATCATCTGTATCGTGGTCACGCTCAAGTGACACTGCAGTTCTTCGTCATCATTAAAGTTTATTATTTGCATGCATTTTATAGCCATTTTATATTCATATCATATCAGTTTAAACTTTTGATATGTGGTTTTCTGAGCGCACACATCCAAAGCATTCCTGAATGGGAGACCCTGTATTAGATTTATGGGGAAAATAACAAAAGGATTTTTGGAGTGGATGGATTTTTACCATAATAGGGTGGTTGTGTACACACACACCGCGGACACATAATTATGTTAAAAATCAATCTTAAAGGGTAACTCTCGCCAAAATGCAACCTAGGGTCTTTTTGTTATCAGAGTCAGTTCATTGGCATTCGGAGATCGACTATTTTTGACTGTCAAAATGCGGGCGGACACAGAGACAGTGAGTTGTTCAAAATCTTTCTCTTTAGTAAACTCTGTGTACACACACAATGTTCTCAATGCTGGAGTTCATGTGTAGAGCCTCTGGTGATACTGAGAGCAAAGTGTCATGTTGTGTCGAGTCTTCTTAGTGTTTTAAAAATAGCGATTTTTTGATGCTATCATAGTCGTGCCCCATTCACTCCCATTCACTCCCATTCACAGGGCAATTTGACCGAAAACGAAAATACGGTCGAACTTAAAAGTGGCGTTTCCATCCTAATTATGCTTTTAACGAAAGTTCGCCTCGGGTAGATTCACAAAGAGACCCTAGGTTGCATTTTGGTGAGAGTTACCCTTTAAAAGTGATAATAGGTCCCCACATGAAGCCAGAGTCGCCTGAGTGAAAGAGCAGCGGTGATAATAGCGCCTGACCTCTGTTGGTGACCCAGGTCCTCAGGAGTGTGTCCGTGTGTTTCTGTCTGTCTGTCGGGTTGATGTGACTCAGCTTCTGGATCTCGCTTCGAATAAAATACCACAGCTCTTTCACTCCATTCTCCACCTTCCTCCGCAACTCTTCCTGTTCTCGACCCGGACCAACTGAGAAAGAGAATGAGAGATTCAGAAGTGCTCTAATTAAGGAATGAGGTCTGAGAGGATGTGATATAATGTGAAGATAATCACAGCTTAAGGGCCTTAGTACAAGAAATAATCTATAGCTGAAGACTGCAGTTGACTTAGCAGCTATTACTGCTGACATATGTGTTTTATATAAAAAGATGGCAGGCAGATTTGTAATAGCGTGTGAGTTTTGAAGGAAATTGCAAGAAAGGTTAGAATCGCTGTCGATCTCCCCTACAGATTTAGACTGTCCTCTTTTTGATTCTGTTCTCATTCGTCTCTCGCTCTGCTCGGTCTCCATCTTCGGCTCTTATGTAATACGTTCAGTTCAGTGCTTTTGGAGGATTCCCTCCTGGGTATAATGCCATCAGGACGGGTGACCCTGAATGAAAGATCTGTCCCGATCCCCAGTGAGCTGCCCTGCTGAATCCTGACTACATAGGCAGCATCCTAATGGAAATGAAACCTCAGAAGTAACTGCTCAATAGCGCTCCTCACAGATAGCATGTTGGCAAATTAAGAACATGATACTCTAATAAGCATACAATCAAATAGCAATCTCAAATATTAGGGTCAATTATTTTTATTTTTTTTATTTTTTATCAATATGTATCTGTAATATCATTATTTATAGCATTTACACTTTTATGTTGTATACAGATCTGTGAAACAAATGTAAGAAGGAATGTGTGTGGTGTGTGTGTGTGTATATATATATATACATATACATACAGTATATATACACACACACTCACACTCACACTCACACAGGATATGTAATAGAATATATTCACCGGCCACTTTATTAGGTACACCTGTTTAACTGCTTATTAACTCAAATATCTCATCAGCCAATCAACGGCAGCAACTCAAAGCATTCAGGCATGTAGAAATGATCAAGACGTTCTGCTGAAGTTCAAACTGAGCATCGGAAGGAGGAAGAAAGGTGATTTACGTGACTTTTAATGTGGCATGGTTGTTGCTATTCTGAGTGTTTCAGAAACTGCTGATCTTCTGGGATTTTCACACACAACCATCTCTAGGGTTTACAGAGAATGGAAGAAACACACCGGTGTCACTCCTGTCAGCTCAGAACAGAAAACTGAGGCTATAATTCACACAGACTCACTAAAACTGGACTACAGAAGATTGGAGAAACGTTGTCTGGTCTGATGAGTCTGGATTTCTGCTGTCATTCAGATGTTCGGGTCAGAATTTGGTGAAAACGACATGAAAGCATGGATGATCCTGTCCTGTATCAGCGGTTCAGGTGCTGATGCTGTAACGGGTGTTTCTTGACACACTTCAGGACTCTGAGTACCCACTGAGCTTAAACACCGCCGACCTGAGTATTGTTGCTGATCATGTCTATCCCTTTATGATCACAGTGAATCATCTTCTGATGGAAACTTCTAGCAGGATAACACACACGTCACAACTATAGAAACAAATGCTGTTCTATTCTAGTAAAGAAGAATTTCAATAAGCACTATGGCTATAAATCTTGTCCTTGACTTCAGGTGCTGTGTAGGTGGGCAGCTCACTAGGGTTTTCAAACACAGCTGGTTTATCCTCGAATCCGTCCTCTCATTACAGCAGAGGTGACCTGAGTGAGACTCACAGCATCTATCGCTCCTTTTATAGGGGTCAGAACAAGCACGAGGAGAGAGAGACTCTTTAAGGATGATTCTCATATATCTGTGACCTCTGGCCCAGGTGATGATAATGATGTTGGTAGTTATTTTTGGCAGATCCTGCAGCAAGGAAATTTCACCCATCCTGACCCTGATGATTATGCATGCAGAGACTTGAATACACAGATATAAATGCAAACATTCAAACTCTACCTACACAATGAATCATTCTGTTGTGATTCTGTTAACCTACAAGGATGTCAATGTGCCATTCTAAAGGTCCTTGCACACGGAGTCCATATTTTCTCGTCAGGAATATTCACGTTAAAAAATAAATACGACCTCACGTTGTGTCAATCACGTTTGCACACTGCCTCTAAATTTTGAATCGCTCGGGATAATCCCGCAGGTCCTTGATAAGGAGGCGGACTCTCCTTCCTCTCTACGCAATCTCAGTATTGGATGGACACAATATTTCCTCTTTTTTTTCTCATTTTGAGAAGAGAGAGGACAACAAAACCTTAAAGGTCCTTGCAAACTGAGTAAGACAAAATTCGCAAAACAATACAAAATGGAGTCTTCAAGCAGGCAGGATGATTCTGTTGTCCTCTCTCTTCTTAAAAAGAGAAAAAGAATGAGGAAATATTGGGTCCATCCAATCCTGAGATTGCGTAGAGAGGAAGGAGAGTTACACCTCCTTATCAAGGAGCTTCAGGATTATCCCGAGCAATTCAAAGTTTACTTCAGGATGTCAGTGGTTCAGTTTGATGCTAGCGATACTGGAGCCGCATATTACAATGAAAACCACCAATTTCTGTGAACCAATGGATCCTGAACAGTTCTGGATTTTGGCGTTCGCTTGTACGGTTGCTCTGAATTGGCTCAAAACACTTCTCAAAATGAACCTGATCAAAATGTTTTTTCGGAGGCAGTGTGTAAACGTGATTGACACAACGTGAGGTGGTCGTGAGCATGCTCAGAGCAAATTTTTTTCATTGCTAAAGTGCCTCTATTATGCTATTTTAAAGGATCCTTATTTTGTTTTGGAGTCTCCTACAATAGGTTAAAGGGTTAGTTCACCCAAAAATGAAAAATCTCACCCCATGTTGTTCCAACCCCGTAAGACCTTCGTTCATCTTCGGAACACAAATTAAGATATTTTTGATTAAATCTGAGAGCTGTCTCACTCCTCCATAGGCTTTTCACGAAGTGTAATAGCGCATCGCTTCTGTGTTGCACGTCACACACATCACACACATGACCAGCGCGGCCAATAGTGAGCCTACGTGGTGACGTGCAACACAGACGCGCTGTGCTAAAACACTACGTGAAATAACTCGAGGCCCAGAGAGAAGGAAATTAAAAGTGGAATAAAGTCGTTATTTTTGTTTGTTTTTGCGCACAAAAAGTATTCTTGTCGCTTTATAAACTTAAGATTGAGCCACTGTAGTCACTTGGACTATATTAACAATGTCTTTAATACATTTTCTGGGCCAGCAAGTTATAGTGTCTTAGAAGCCTATGGAGGAGTGATCCAGCTCTCAGATTTAATCAAAAATATCTTAATTTGTGTTCCGAAGATGAACGAAGGTCTTACGGGGTGGAAACAACATGAGGGTGAGTAATTACTGACAGAATTTTCATTTTTGGGTGAACTAACCCTTTAACATGCATAAGGTCAAAAAACACTTAATTTTCTCATAATATACAGTATATTGCAGCATCAACTCTTTTCTCAGTGTCTGAAACGGTTTGATCAAGAATCTCTAATCTCTCTAAACCCCTCCTTTCCGAGAGCCTACTCTGCTCTGATTGGTCAGAGTTCCCAGTCTGTTGGAAGCCAAATGTCCATTTCCATATCTGAATTTTAGCTCTGGATCTTCCTCAGCACTTAATCAGTCTTATGAACGGTAACGATGGCGTTGGATTTACCGTATCAATTCCAGCGCTGAGTGCATCAAAGTTGATTTGCTTTCGCTGTACAGAAAACAGCGTCTTCTCAACAAACACGAACCAAACTCTTTCAGGCCTTAGATACAATACAGTGTTTGAGGGCGGGGCAAAGTAAACGTTGTTCGCAGGCAGCCAATGAAGACCATAGGCTGGCAATATGCAAATTTATTCAAATCTACGTAGTGCTTCTTTCTTTGGGAGACGATAATCCCATTTATCTGCACTTTGATCTTTGAAACTTTGCAGACCTTTACATTCACAAACAGCCATATTACACACTACATAAAAGGTAATATATCCGAAAAAGCATAATAAGGGCACTTTAAAATACGTTCTTCATCCAGTTTTAACATGCAACTATAAGTATGACATTCATAGGTTGATTCCCCCCTGATTAGCAAACACTGTGACTCAATAGGCGCGTTTCCATTACAGATTTGCGCAAAACTTTTGCGTTTTTTTTCTAAATGTCGACAAAAAACGATTGCGAAATGACGGCGTTTCCATTAACCGATGTTATGCGACTAAAACTTCATTTTATCCAAAAATCATGGCAATGGACGTTGGTAGGTTTATGTATATCTCAGCCACTGCACTGGCCATTATTATTAATCGAAGGAGATGTACAGTATGTGTGTTTTCCAAGCATTAATGGTAAGGAACGACCCTTATTATACTTGTGAGCGGCACATATGAGGAGTTTCTGGGTGTTTCTCCCTCATTTCTGCTTCGAGGTCTTGATTGTGGCATTTATTTGAGGTTTAGAATCCATTATTCCAGTAATTATTTTGTCTTATATGAATTTAATAAAGAATTCTGTCTCGTATTCAGTCTAAACACACCGCATCATCTACGTCAGCTGACCTGGAAATGCGCAAAAACTGTTTCAAATGCAGTTTTGCGAAATATTTATTTTTCGAATTGCCTGAAAAAACACCTCACGCGAGCATAAAAACTTTTTTGCGATAAATGGAAAATTGACGTGTTTCCATTGGGCGTATTTTCAATTCACAATTTCAATTTGCGCAATTTGAAGGGTAATGGAAACGCGTCTAGTGACACTATCAAAACCAGCCTGAAACATCTTCACTTGCTCAAACAATGGTGCGAGTTTGGGTCAGAGCAGTTTATCTGACCGATGTTAGACCATGGACATGTATGGACAAGGGTTCTGTTAGGGTTAAGAAAGGGGACTTAGTCCTGTTTATCTCTTTACTTGCCTTCTCCAGATAATCTCTGAAAACTGTGGATCTTCTGTTTGGCTCGGCTTAGCTGTTCCTCAAGAGACCGGAGTCTTCCTGACGATATTGGCCCATCCGACTGTCCTTCCGGCATCCTGCAAAACACACACGATTTGTTGCGAACCGCTTCCGCAGCTTAGAGTATGCAAACAGCGGATCTGTCTGCTCTTCTCACGGCGTCAATGAAGAAAGCAATCAGACCGTAAAACAAACGGAGAGCGACACGGAAAACGACAGGCTCCGAACGTTGATTCACTGGAGCCTGATTATGAATTGGCCATGAATAAAATAATCATAAATGTCTGCTGTGATGTTCAATAGCGTTTAGTGCACTGCATAAATTTGCTGCCTATACATTCGTCTAAAGCATAATTGCTAATTACAGTTTGGCAGTGTTCGTTTCTATTCAGCTGATTTAGATGAAATCACCTCTTAACTAACGAGCATTTGGGAAACTCTGCATGACACAAACAACTGCTCGTTTAGTATCACATATTATCATATTGAGCTTTTATTTAATAACTGAATGTTTACTGAATATTTCTATTTGCTTTTAAGGGGAGGTAAACGGGTCAATATGCGTCCAAGTGCCAAAACCACTGAGTAGATCGCTTATACTAAGTATTAATATGGTAATCATACATTAATATTAATTCTTCTGCTGAATGCATATGCATGAGGGTATGTATGCAAAGGAACAAAGATTAGCGTGGAGAAATCAATGGAGCATGTTAGCACAATTTGCAAGAGTGGAGGAGGGAATACTAATTGATTCAAAAGATGCAAAAAGGGCTTTTAATTTTAAAGCAAATGACAAAAACAGCCACAAGTGGTGAGAAAACCAGCCGGCTTCGATATGCAACAAGAAAAAGCAAGGCATTAGATTAGAAAGACAACACCGTTCAATTGTTTGGGATCAGCAAGGCTTTTTTGAAATCTTAGAATTTTGACACACTTAAAGGGGTGGTTGATATGATTTCACTTTTCTAACTTTAGTTAGTGTGTAATGTTGCTGTTTGAGCATAAACAACATCTGCAAAGTTACAACGCTCAAAGTTCAAAGCAAAGGGAGATATTTGCTTTTAAAGAAATCGCTTTTTAAGGACTACAACAAATGGCTGGTAGAGACTACACCACATTCTCCCGGGTTAGTGACATCACAAACCCTAGAATTTACATAAACCCCGCCCCCGGAACACGATTTATAGATTATCAAGACAGAATATGCTAATTAATGACTAGAAGATAACTACACATAAGCTTCATAATTCATCAAATATCCATTCAGAAATGTCCTGTTGCTTCTACATGTTGTCACTTCTTCTTGAGTCTCTCCATCATTGTCTGAATCTGGTTTGAACATAAAAGGCAAAAGTTTTTGAAATTTTCAGTGCATGTGTGTGTGAGGTAAAAGGACACAAGCTCTTGAAGCTCCGCCCCCTGTGCCGGGAGCAGCAGCTCATTTGCTTTTAAAGGAACAGACACAAAACGGTGTGTTTTTGGTCGCCCACAAAAAGTGACAATTTTAACATGCTATTTAAAATATCTGTGGGGTATTTTGAGCTAAAACTTCACATACACACTCTGGGGACATCAGAGACTTATTTTACATCTTGTGAAAAGGGCATTACCCCCTTAGGTACGTTTACACGACAACGATATGCTTACAACGGAGAAGTTTTGCCTTTGAGTTTTCCGCACACAGATGACATTGTCAAAACGATCCCCATTCACACGGATCCGCGAAAAAACGACTAAAAACCCTGTATTCTGCTGCCAGGCCAGTAGGTGGTGATGAAACACTATAGACTGAACACGCAATACGCATGTACATGCATGACATCGTCATCTTTGTTGTTTACATGGAGACCGTTTTCAAAAACGTGCACTTTGAAACCCGTTTTCAAAAGTTTGCATTTTCAGGCACCCAAAATGCCGTTTTCGTGTAAACCAACGGCCAAAACGCATTAAAAGTATTAAGTTTTTAGTTGCAATGGTGTCGTGTAAACATCCCCTTAGTTTCATTGTGTTTTGGTTATGTTTTCCCTATTCTGGTTTGCTTGAGTTCCCTAGTTAGTTTCCCTGGTTATTTATTAGTTCCACACACCGGTTTCTGTTCACGTTGATTACTCTCCCTAAGTATTTAAGCCCCGTGTTTCCTTGTTTCTTTGTCTTGTATCGTCTATGTTAAAAGTGGTTGTGTTTAAATTTACTCCTACGATCGCCTGAGTTTTCCGGTTCAATACAAAAACCAACCATGACAACTTATACATATGTCCCCCTATTCTAGTTAGGAGTAACAAGATGGCAGCAGAGAGGAGGTGACCACACACTTTACAACAGAGATATAATGTACTGGAGTTATTTGAACATTCCAATATTTTATCATACATTTTGGATTCCAGACTTCATGAAGCTATTTTGGCCTTCTTTAAGGGAAGCACATAACCATAATAAAAATAAAAATGAAGACCCTTGAATATTAACTCGGGATTAACAAATAGACTCACATTCCATAACATCTGTAAGACGTTTCTCTAACTGCAATCTGGAAAAGATGTATATAGATATATATGCACACACACACACATTAATTGTTAAAAGATTGCGATCTCAATTCAAACACAAGTGATCTTATTTCTAAATTCCTACGATTCGCCTGTCTATTAAACCTTTGAAAAAATCACAGTGAACATTCAAATCTGTGTTTGTGCGCCACTGACCCAGAGAGCAGTTGTCATATATACGTATGAAACAGCTTCATAAACAGTCTTTTCAGCCACACAGTATCATTATTTCTGTTTTACAAATATTCATATTATCACAGAAGTACTGGAATAAAAGATTATAGTTAAGATATAAACACTAATGTAATAGAGTAAATCACCATTTGACAATAACGATGCAAAAAATATAGACTTTATCAATTACATCGTTACACCAGTAGGTGGCGACAAGTGACTGTCAATTTTTTTTTCATTGGATCATTCATTAAAGCTGCAGTAGGGAACTTTAGAAAACGTTGACTTAGCCTGAAAATTTGAACAAGCATAGCTTACAGGCCACTCCCCCTCGCTCTCTGCTGCGCTACAGCCCTCCCTCCACAGCTCCTCCCCCACAACGGAGCCTGCCGTGAACGCGCAGGCTAGTAAACATGCAGGGCCACTGATGACGGCGGATAAACGTTATCGCACATTCACTGGTAGGGA
>FLSR01004885.1:3611241-3621401 GCA_900092035.1 Leuciscus waleckii | reverse complement strand
TATTATAATTATATTATAATATATATTAATTATAATATAATTAAAAATATGCATATTTGATTGTCCAAATGTTAATTATATTATATTAATTATATATTATATAAATTACATTACATTACATATTAAATCATTGTATAAATAATAATACATATAATTTTAACTTTAGGTCATTCTGCAGCCTGTGCTGAGAACCACTGTGTTGGACTGTTTAACTCAGTTTTGCTCAGAAGAACATGGGATTGTGTTTCTATAGAAGCTCATACGGTTTCTCTCCTCTTGTTCTGTTAAGAGCACATGTTGTTCCCAGGGAACTAAACTCACATCAGACAGAATTGGGTCAAATACTGCAAATGTTAGAAAGGGTCTTCAGTGGCAGGGCACACAGCCTTGAAATCACAAACCATTGACATAACACTCCATTTAAACTATAGAAGCACAATGCATCTGCATGCAAAACGTTGACTGTAAATCGTAACTGTAAGTCAATTTTTACTGAGGAAAGTCCCGAAATTAAGATAATGTAACTACTTTGCATGGTTACGGCAGAAAAAAAGCACTGAATTACTTGCGATGATGCTAACTTAGGATCAACATAAACCGTTAAATGTTATAAATATTAGGGCTGCTCAATATATAGAAATCTCGAAATATTGCAAATGTATATCGCGATATGCATATCGCAACAGCTTGCAATAACTGTGGTCATGACCAAAAGACAGAGAAAATCACTCACTGCTCTCGGCTGAATAACTTTTGTAGCTTTAATATGAATCAGTATTTAATTCATACAGTGAAAATTATTTTTTACATTTGATTATTTGTTTCTGTTGTTTAATAACCCTAATGTCCTAAACCCTCGTGGTTTACACTGATGTTATAAAAACACTTCTTATGCTTCAGTAAAACACTGATGTTCACTTTCAGAAGCTGTAGGGATGTTTTCTAGTCACAAAAAGAATGTGAAACACATGTAGGTTATATAATTGTAAATATATTTTAAAGATAAGTTTATTTTACACACTTTAAGCATTATCGTATCGCATATCGCATTATTTAACGAGTTATCGCATATCGCATTTTCTTTCAATATCGTGCAGCCCTAATAAATATAGTATAAATATAGTACAACATGTCAAATATGATCCTTATATTGTAATCATATGAGAACAAGTGTAATTGCAAGTCGGTTCAGCGCAAACAGGAGGCGTCACTTCTCTGTGTTTTACGGCCCTGACGAGAACGTCGGTCTCTTCGGCTGTGAACTGCTCCTGGCGCGCGCCTGACAAATCCGCCGTTATAATAGGAATCCGCTTTAGAACAAGCGCGTCTTCTCTTAAAGGGAATGTGAGATGTCGCTCTGATTGGTTTATTTCACGTTACGCCCAAACCACACCTATGAATAATGAAGCTACTTCAGACCAACCCCTTTTAGATTTGCGTCGGGCGCAAGAGGCATTTATCCCGCCGGGAAAATAGCAACAGCGCCGGAGATCCGCCCACAAAGTTACTTGCGCTTTGCGCTTGACACTTGCGTTTCAGATCGTTAAAATAGGGCCCAATATGTTTTATATTACAGCCATATTGACACACTCATATTTAGCTGATAACAGAATACTTCCAAATATTTCCTAACTGTAACCTTTTCCTCATCTTTACGTTGTTCAATTCCATATGCCTTTTTTTTTTTTTGGACAACATTTGAACAATGAGAAAATAAAGAACCAAATTTTTAGCTTTACTATAATAATCCATCAGGGGTTTACCGTAGAGACTGGGCCATGCGTCTCAGGTCTTCATTTTGCTGTTTCAGTCTCTCCAGCTTGGTGAGGATCTTGGCCAGCTCCGGCTGGAGCGCGGCGTATGTTCGTTGTCTTTCACCAGATGACCCCCGATATAAAAGAGCAACGTCCCCCATGCCAGCAGGACCAGCGCTATCCAGCGCCATGAGCCCGTCCATGGACGCATGCTCTCGCCAAACTCCAGTCACAAATCACGGACCGGCATGCTGGGTCTGACGAGTGAAGTACAGCTTAAAAGCAAGGCGTCCAAATGTGGAAGAAGGTGTAAAAAAGAACTGGTGCGTCTACGTAAGTACGTCAACACACCGTGGATATGCATACATCGTGACTCGTCAAGAAGACAGATCTCTCATTCTGTTCCTATAGTTGAGGATTGTGGTGTTTTTGGTGTTTCACCGGCGTCTCATTGGCTTTGTTGGGTTCTCTGAATGCATTATTGTCCTGCAGAGAGAAAGAGAGAAAGATGCTGAATGCAAATAATAAAATGTCATCATCTAATCGTAGGTGATTAAACTAAACAAGAGAAATAAATAGACGTATCAACTTTTAAAAGAATAAAGAAAATGCGTCCCATATCTTCTGTTGCTGACATCAAAGGCTGTGTTTCCAATCAAACTCGTCTGTCACTAGACAGATTCATCCTCGAAATCCAAGAACAAAATGGTTCAGGTAAAATAAAACGGTACATTCCCTCGCAATAAGGATAAAAATGGGTTGTGTCAACCAAAATGTGTCTCATTTACTGATAAGCTTGGACAAGTTCTTACATATCTGCACTGGAAAGGCATCAAATACTGAGTGATTCACAACAGGTGCGTATGAGAATATATTTATATTCTTCCCCTTGTTTTAATGTTGGGGTATCTGAATTATTATATAAACATTTGGCTTAACACGTGCTATGTTTCTAAGGCCAACAGGAGTTCAGTTTAGCTGATAAGATAAAATAAAATAATTCACAAATATATATATATATATATATATCCCCAATTCCATATGCGTTTTTTTTTTTTGGGGGGGGGGGGGGGGGGGGGATTTAAAAGGAGGGAAAAAAAAAAAAAAGTCATTTTTTTTTTTTTAAGTCAGTTTAATGTAATTTAAGTTGCAATTAATTGCATTTCCCCCAAGCTTGTAATCATCAATATTTAAACTTAGAATCACCTAATTAAATGAAACAACACAGGAAAAAAAAGGAACAGAAAATAGCCCTATATTAAAATAATATTAAACATCAATATATCAATGTATTATTCTTTTTCAATAATCCATCAACAATCAATTTAACAGATTTAATTTTTATTTTTTTTTTTACTAATTATCAAAATAAAATATAGTCCTACAAAGCTATTACTAATTATCAAAATAAAATATAGTCCTACAAAGCTATTATTATCCATGATTGGAGCATTTGGGCCGTTAACGACAGAGCAGAACATTGAGCAGAGAGCGTAGCGCGCCGACACACATACACACACTCACACACGGAACGGAGAGTGCGGCGGCGCACACACGGAGCGGAAAAGACTCGCTCATGAAAGCTGCTCGAGAATGAAACCTGATCGCCGAACACGGAGGGGCGGGACGGCATATTTTCGGCCTTTTCAATAGCACCCACAACAGGAAATCATTAAAACGAGGCAAAAAACAAAAAACAAAAAAACAGTGCTGTGTTAATTGCATTTTTTTTTTTTGCGTTAAACATCTCAAATTAATCGCAAAGATTAACGCGTTAATTCCCCCAGCCCTAGTATTCAGACATCACGCTATCCTACTATCCTAACTTACATGAATGAATAGTGTCTGCACCCACTAGTTAAGAAACATCAACATTTAAATATGGTGCATATATATACAGTATATATATATATACATGTATATATATTACTTTTGTATGCTAAACAATGTTGCTGTGTTGGTAAACCACATGTAAAATCTGAGCCCTGAAACAAAGCCAGCTAAGGACTCTGCTATAGAACACAGTTCCCAATGGAGATGAACTGAATACAACTAAAATAAAAATGCAGTTCCACACACTCCTGACGCAGCCCTGCCTCGACAGCCGCGAGGATTGATCAAAATGACAATCTCACGACGGTGCAATCTCATGACAGATGTGAGGAGACTCTTAAAACGCCTGGACCCACTGCTGGTTTGGCAAACGCTGTCGCTCCTCAACACGTACATCTGTACTGCACTCAATCTCACGTCTCGACACTTCTGTTCTCACGGATTCAGACCCTGAAAGCTAAATCCCCATCATTCCCTCAGACGTGTCCCACAGATGTTGACACATGTTTTGTGACTAACTGCAATGCTGTCAAACTGAAGTGATCTGCACACTGGAATGACCCTAGAAAACCCCACGTCATCAGTTTCCCTCCAGGAATGAGTGAGAAAGACTTTGTGTCTACGCTGCAAGCAAACACAACTAGATGTTGTGTTATAATCAACAACACCCACTGCAAGTGATGTGACAGAACTAGAACACTCTACACTGCGAACACATGACCCTGTGACCCTGTATGACACAGAACTACAATCACACCTTTTCAATCAATAAAGTTACACTACAAGCAAACACAACTATAATGTTCCTTCTATAATCAACGACACACCGCAAGTGCAGGACATCGGGAACTAGAACACGCTTTTTATCATCAATAAAGCCGTCTACACTCACTGCAAGTGTGCAATGCAACAAAACTAGAAAATGTCTGTTTTAAAGGGGTCATGGTATGAGAAATGAAATTTGACTTGATCTTTGGACATATAAGAGGTCTTTTTACCATTTAAACATCCTGTAAGTTTCATAGTTTAAAGGGTGGTGTAATGCCCTTTTCACAAGATGTAAAATAAGTCTCTGATGTCCCCAGAGTGTGTATGTGAAGTTTTAGCTCAAAATACCCCACAGATATTTATATATAGCATGTTAAAATTGTCACTTTTTGGGTGAGCAAAAACGCACCGTTTTGTGTCTGTTCCTTTAAATGCAAATGAGCTGCACTCCCGGCGCAGGGGGCGGAGCTACAACAGCTGCACTCACACAGACATGCACTGAACATTTCAAAAACATTTAGCCTTTTATGTTCAAACCGGAGTCAGACAATGATGGAGAGACTCAAGAAGAAGTGACAACATGTAGAAGCAACAGGACATTTCTGAATGGTTAGTTGATGAATTTATGTAGCTTATGTGTAGTTATCTTCTAGTCATTGATTAGCATATTCTGTCACGATAATCTATAAATCGTGTTCAGGGGGCGGGGTTTATGTAAATTCTAGGGATGGTGATGTCACTAACCCGGGAGGAATGTGGTGTAGTCAAGTCAAGTCAAGTATATTTGTATAGCGCTTTTCACAATACAGATAGTATCAAAGCAGCTTCACAGTATTAAATTAAAATAATTTTAATTTGTTTGTTTGTTTCTAGTGGAATTTATTGATTGATAAAATTAAATTACATATCCTCAAAATATCCCCATAGTATCCCCCTGTAGTCTCTACCAGCCGTTTGTTGTAGTCCTTAAAAAGCGATTTCTTTAAAAGCAAATATCTCCCTTTGCTTTGAACTTTGAGCGTTGTAACTTTGCAGATGTTGTTTATGCTCAAACAGCAACATTACACACTATAAAGTTAGAAAAGTGAAATCATAATCAACCACCCCTTTAAATGCATCTGAAATGATGAAATATACGAAATATAGGCCTACTGCTTTATCTGATATAATTTCCTCTCATAAAGTCTATAACAGTTTCCAGGATCGGCTCTCGTGGATTAAGGGATTCTTCTTCACACTGTCAGAATAATGTAGTGGGTCAAAGCCGTGCGAATCAACCTGCTGTTCCTCTGTTTTGATTGGCCGGTTCTTCATGGCAGGGTTTACCTCTGATATGTAAGTGGCTGATATGGAGAGCTGCAGTGGGATCCGCCAGAAGGACTGATGGATTTACCGGATGTGTTCAAGTGAACAGAAAAGATCCATCAGGAACAGAGACAGCGACTGGGAACTGGGAGCCGGGATGGAGTGTTTGTGCAAAAAAACTTTACTAACCTTTTAAGTGAGCCTCCATGAACATATTAAAAGAATAAAAAATCCATGTTATGACCCCTATAATCAATAAATCTAACTAAACTGCATGCATGCATATCTATAACACTCCAAGTGAACACAACAAAACTAGAATGTTCTGTTTTAATCAATTAAGTTGTCTTGCAACACTGCACGTGACATCTAGAAGCTCCTTTTACAATCAGTGAAGCTGTCTAATCGCACAAACATGCAATACTGCACGCGAACAAAGCAACAAACTACAACACTCCTGTTATAAATCAACTCAGATGCAACAGCTAGAACGTTACCGCTGTAATCTGCAACGCTGCACACGAGTGATGTGAAAGCTACATGATTTTATAATGAGCAAAGCACATAGTTCTGTTGATCGTAAAATGAGCATTCGTGATTTTGTTGCATCTCACTCAGACGGAGCATTATAGAGAAATATGACAGCTTTTAATGAATCTTCATTGAACATTAACAGGACATCAGTTTTCATTAAGTGTGAGACGGAGAGCTGGAGCAAGGGAATACTGAGGGATGATACTGTGTGTCTGCAAACCGGAAAGTTGCCATTTTTCTCTCCGAATTCCCCCTGCAGAACAATATAGTTGAGTTGTGTTGAGTTATATGAGCTTCCTCTCATCCACACTGATCTAAAGTCGAGTCATATCCAATTTTACTGTTATTTTTCTGACTAAGAAGGAATTGCACTGATCGCACAGATAAAGGAATACAAGCCAAACTGAAGACTCTCACAGACAGACATGAAATGCAAAATCAGTCTTAATGTCTTTGGTATTACTGTTCATCATTCATCAGTCAATGTTATTCTAAAGACGAAAATAAATCACAATCTTCCAAAAACATTTTAATAAGATTCTCCGCCTCTGAAACATCATGAACTTATAATAATATCGCAGCCAATTTCACAACCTGCAGGACAAAATCAATTCTTGCCCTTTTCCCACTGAATATTACTCTGAAATGCATCACATAATGGAAGTTAAATATGATGCAAACATAATTGTGTGACGTTTACACTTAAATCTCAGCTAACAGAAGTGCTAACTCAGCTCCTGAGAACATTATCCTCATCTCAGGGCTGTTTCAGGGTTTGACAGGAGGAAACGGGGCTAAATCCTGCAGATGTGCTGAGCTGTGTGTGTTTCAGAGCGAATCTGTCTGAGATATTCAGCATCAGGGCTGCAGGCTCCTCAAATCTGATGGCTTTTATCATGTTTCCTCAGTAAAGTGAGGAATAAAGAGCAGGTGAGACCCACTAATGAGAGCAGAGACCAATGACAGATACACTTTCCCCCCAAACTTTGACATTTCTGTCAACAGAAGAGCATCTCGGTTAAAGGACTTCGTGGTGAGAGCAGAATCTATTTATATGCATGATGTGTGCGGTTTGGGGAATCGCAAGAACAAAAATGTATGAAGCCATTTCTGTTGCATTTATGAGAGAAATCATAGGGTGAAAAAGCATCAGACAACTGATGATGAGGAGAAATAGCACAACAATAAGTCATTTGTTGCTTTCTATTAAAGTAGTAGCTCAATTTCTTTAAAAAGTAACGTGAACGTTTAAAAAGTGATGTTGAACAGTCGTTTACAGATGCTACAGTTTTTCATAAACACTGTACATTTGCCTCAAATTTCTCTTTAAGCTTCATAAACAAATGTTGTATCTTGTGAATAAAGTGCATTCAAAAGTTTGGCGTCAGTAAGATTTGATCATGTTTTTGAAGGCAGCCTCTTCTGCTCTCAAGCCTGCATTTAATTGACTAAAAATACAGTAAAAACTTTTACAGTAAAAAAATATTGTGAAATATTATTACAATTTGAAATAAGTGGTTTCTATGTGAATATATAGTAAAATGTAATTAATTCCTGTGATCAAAGCTGAATTTTCAGCATCATTACTCCAGTCTTCAGTGTCACATGATTGGGGCTACAACGGTCAAGCAAACGGGAATGACAATCTAGGACAGGAGACTTCTGGGAAATGCTGGACACAGTTAATCAAACCAGGACACGGGAACAGGGATCTGCCGAGCCACATCAACACAAGAACATAAAGTATGCAATGATCCCATTTCCAAATATGAGTTTTTCCTTAAAAAAAACCCAACAACAACAACATAGAAACTTCTGTATTGGGAAACTGGAGACGGATGTTGACCTGCTATAATAAACTATAGAGAATATATAAAAAAAAGCAGCTAAATCTTGATTATTGCAGCCAAATTCTACACTTTTGTCTCAATCTGTGTAATAATAGTTATAATATTTAATAAATGCATTATATATAATTATTTAATTATTATGTAGTTTGTAAAGTGTGAATTATCAAGAATGATAATAATAACAACAATTAAATATAATAACAGGTCCCACTTTCAAATTACATCAATTTATATTTATTGACTAATAATAATAATAAAATTCAACTTTAATAATAATAAAAAAGAATAGATATTTTATAAATCGATTGCTTCCTAATCTAATGATAATATTTAATACATATATTTATTAAATATAATTATTCAATTATCTAATTTGAAACATGATGATGATGCATGATAATAATAATAATACAAACTTTTTTATTTTTTATTTTTTACTACTACTATTAATAGTAAACACTAATTTACTTAACTTAATTTACTTTATTTACTTAAACTTAATTTTCACTTTTCAATGTACAAATAATTGACAAATAATCAAAAATAAATGTTACCGTTAATAATGATAATAATACACAGTTTTTGACTTAATAAAATGCATTTATTACTAAAACAATTAAGTAAAATAACAATACACTTTTCAACTTACATAAATATGTATGTATTGACTAATAGTACTAATTATAACAATAATAATGATAATTAAAAGTTTTGAAGTATATTGAACTAATTAAATAATAATCATAGTTATTGTTATATAAATTGATAGCTTTCAAATCTAGAATATCAGTAAAAATACAGATCAAAATGTGACAATGAATAACAAGCTACAACGAATTAAAAGATTTTCAGTGATTTCACAGCAAATGTCAAGGATTTTAAAGGTACTGCACATATAAGAGAAAACCCTGACACACAGCATTCAGCTTTAAAAGCAATGAAAAAGAAATCCTTACATTCAACATGTTTTTCACTAGTTTTCACAGAGTTTATAATGGCTGGAGTTGCTCTGGCCTTTAAATGTGTGCGTATTCTGGTAGTGTTTCCTGATGTTTATTTAGATCATGCTCACACTGACATAAGTGATATGAGATCTGAGATCTACCGATAACCGTGAAGGATGATCCTGTATATGATCAGACAGGTTTCAGCAGCCGACAGCTTCTCTCCAGCATTAGTGGATTAAACTTCAGGCTTGTAATCTTAAAGTGGCGGACGGGTTGATCGTTCTGGAGAATAACTCGAGCCCTGAAACCCCATCATGTCCTTGAGCGAGACACTAAACATTTGCTCCTGGGGAAATGTCCCTGTAGTAAGAGACTGTCAGTCATGTTAGAAAAGACACAATCAGCTAAATGTCAAATAACTCCTGTAGAACGACACATAAATCTATAAAGTTTCTGCCGAGGACATTTTGCTGACTCGCAGTATTCTGGTGATGTGATGTGGACACAGAACACCAGGGGTTGAGCATCGTTTAGAACTGATCCGAGAATGCCTTTCAAATCCCAGTGCGATTCATGAACTTGAACAGGAAGCAGAATTGCAATTCAGATTTGATTGTATGGAAGTAGAATAAAGTTTGGTTGGAAGTTTTAAGGTTCATAGACAGATTTATAAATAAAATGGTAGGTAGAATGATAGATGGAACAAACAGACAAAAACAAACGACAGACATATAGATAGATAGACAGATAGATAGATAGACAGACAGACATACAGACAGACAGATAGATAGATTTTTAAAAATAAGCTTAAGTACTGGCTACTATCACAACAGATCTGCAACCACTAATGACTGTGTTGTACATTATCTGTTTTATACTCTGGTTTTAATTTTTATATTCCTGGACATGTATGTATTGTGATGTTTTATGTGGTGTATATGTAATGTATGTTTTTTTATTTGTTTACCTGCCCAGGGACAGCAGATGTAAACTAGCTATTAGCTAATTCTGGTGCAATTACTTTTAATTGTGCATTGTCCCTGTAAAAATAAACAATAAAATGAAAAAAAAAAAGATAGATAGACAGACAGACAGATAGATAGATAGATAGATAGATAGATAGATAGATAGATAGATAGATAGATAGACAGACAGATAGATAGATAGAT
>FLSR01004885.1:3594441-3611056 GCA_900092035.1 Leuciscus waleckii | reverse complement strand
ATTCCTCCTTGCAGATCCTCTCCAGTTCTGTCAGGTTGGATGGTAAACGTTGGTGGACAGCCATTTTCAGGTCTCTCCGAGATGCTCAATTGGGTTTAAGTCAGGGCTCTGGCTGGGCCATTCAAGAACAGTCACGGAGTTGTTGTGAAGCTACTCCTTCGTTATATTAGCTGTGTGCTTAGGGTCATTGTCTTGTTGGAAGGTGAACCTTCGGCCCAGTCTGAGGTCCAGAGCACCAGTCCACACCCTGTACTTGGCCGCATTCATCTTTCCCTCGATTGCAACCAGTCGTCCTGTCCCTGCAGCTGAAAAACACCCCCACAGCATGATGCTGCCACCACCATGCTTCACTGTTGAGTCTGTATTGGACAGGTGATGAGCAGTGCCTGGTTTTCTCCACACATACCGCTTAGAATTAAGGCCAAAAAGTTCTATCTTGGTCTCATCAGACCAGAGAATCTTCTTTATCACCATCTTGGAGTCCTTCAGGTGTTTTTTATAGCAAACTCCATGCAGGCTTTCATGTGTCTTGCACTGAGGAGAGGCTTCCGTCGGGCCACTCTGCCATTAAGCCCCGACTGGTGGATGGCTGCCTGCAGTGATGGTTGACTTACTACAACTTTCTCCCATCTTCCGACTGCATCTCTGGAGCTCAGCCACAGAGATCTTTGGGTTCTTCTTTACCTCTCTCAAGGCTCTTCTCCCCCGATAGCTCAGTTTGGCCGGACGGACAGCTCTAGGAAGGGTTCTGGTCGTCCCAAACGTCTTCCATTTAAGGATTATGGAGGCCACTGTGCTCTTAGGAACCTTAAGTGCAGCAGAATTTTTTTAGTAACCTTGGCCAGATCTGTGCCTTGCCACAATTCTGTCTCTGAGCTCTTCAGGCAGTTCCTTCGACCTCATGATTCTCATTTGCTCTGACATGCACTGTGAGCTGGAAGGTCTTATATAGACAGGTGTGTGGCTTTCCTAATCAAGTCCAATCAGTATAATCAAACACAGCTGGACTCAAATGAAGGTTAGAACCATCTCAAGGATGATCAGAAGAAATGGACAGCACCTGAGTTAAATAAATGAGTGTCACAGCAAAGGGTCTGAATCTTTGGACCATGTGATATTTCAGTTTTTCTTTTCTAATAAATGTGCAAAAATGTCAACAATTCTGTGTTTTTCTGTCAATATGGGATGTTGTGTGTACAATAAAACTTAAATGATTTTAGCAAATGGCTGCAATATAACAAAGAGTGAAAAATGTAAGGGGGTTTGAATACTTTCCGTACCCACTGTATGTGTTAGTGTGTGTCTGTGAGTGTGTATGTGTGTGTCTGTGAGTGAGTGTGTGCGTCTGTGTGTATGAGTGTATGTGAGTGAGTGTGTATGTGTGTGTGAGTGTTGTTAGTGTGTGTCTGTGAGTGTGTATGTGTGTGTCTGTGAGTGAGTGTGTGTGTCTGTGTGTATGAGTGTATGTGAGTGAGTGTGTTTGTGTGTGTGAGTGTGTGTTTGTGTGTTAATTAGGTTAAGGGCAGGTTTAGGGTAAGGGTTCAGGTTAGCTGTGATGAGTAGGGTTGCATTGTGTCGAATGTCCTCAGAAATTTAGAAGTACAAGAATGTTTGTTCACAAAGAAAGTAACTAATACATTGTTGGTATTCATACTTTCCACCCTGCAGTCAAACACCAGTGGGTTAAAATCAAGTCTCAAGTTGATCCTGTTTCACTCAGAAATATGTTGCATTAAGGAAGTGTTTTTTATTGACGAAACTCTCTTTGAATTTGCCCGGTTCTCTCTCTGTCGTAGGTGGTCACCAACAGAGACACTCTAGAAACCTTGCTATGCATCGCTTACGTGTTTGAGGTGTCCACCAGCGAGCACGGAGCTCAACACCACATCTACAGACTGCTGAAAGACTGAGACTGACAGTCCTGCAACACTACAGTGCCACAGCGCCACCTACAGGCCAAACGCCCAAACGCCCTGCGCTTCTGCAGGAGTCACGAGGACACAGAGGCAAACCACTCTCTAACAACACTCACTGTTCAGAGGCACAAGAAGAGAATCTGCCGGAATCCCAAATCTGAATGTCATGGCTCTGATTTTTGTTTTTGGTCCCGCTTTATATTAAGTGGCTTTAAGTACTATGTACTTACATTGAAAAATAAGTACTTATTGTGTTCATGTTGTATTGTAAAACACTTTTTGGTTACAGGTGTATTTGTTCCAGTGTAATTAGATATTTAAATACTGAATAATAATAATTAACTACATGTACTTACTATATGTGACCCTGGATCACAAAACCAGTCACATGATGTCACACAGGTATATTTGTGGACAATACATTGTATGGGTCAAAATTATCGATTTTTCTTTTATGCCAAAAATCATTAGGATATTAAGTAGAGGTCATGTTCCATGAAGATATTTAGTACATTTCCTACCGTAAACATATAAAACATTTATTTTTGTGAGTGAATGCTGCACAATCGCGAACATAAATGGAGAACTTTAAAGGCGATTTTCTCAATGTTTAGATTTTTTTGCACCTTCAGATTTTCAAATAGTTGTATCTCGCCCACATATCGCCCTATGCTAACAAACCATACATCAATGAAAATTCGTTTTTCATAATTCATATTTATTCAGCTTTCAGATGATGTTTAAATCTCAATTTTAAAAAATATACCCATGTGACTGGTTTTGTGGTCCAGGGACACATATAGGGTTAGGGTATGATTAGGGTTTGGTTGAGGGTTAGTTGCATGTAGTTATGCATCATTTACTGTTATTACTATGGTAAGTACATGTAACATATGTAACAAGGACACTGTAAAATGAAGTGTTACCAACACTCGTGCTGCTATTGAGGTGTAATAAGGGTAAGGTTAGGGACAGGTGTGGTTTAAGGTGTAAGGGAAGGGTCAACAGTGTAATTACAAATGTAATTAATTAAATTAATTACAGCTGTAATTGCAGGTATTTTTAAAATATAAGTACAATGTAAAAATATGTATGTACACAATAAGTCCATGTATAAAATTATTAATTTCAATGTTAGTAGGCTATATAGTGTTAAAGCCACTTAATAAAAAGTGGGACCTTTTTTCTTTGTAAATGGGAACTGTAATAGGACGAAATGCATGTGAAAGTTTTTCTTTTTCTTAATTTTATTCATTTCATCTCATTTTAGCCCAAAAAGTGTTCGTGTAAGCGTTTGTTAGTATGGAATACAGCTGGGAATAATGGTCACTTACCTGACTAACCTAAAAGTGGACAAACAGCAGACCTTCCTTCATATATCAGGGCAAACGTGAACGCCAAACGACAGACTCAAGTACTGAATGTTGATGTGTTTTTCATAGATTTGCCACATTGTATATTTATCAGCCATATTCTTGGATGTGGAAAACTTTGACTTAAAACGGTCTAACCTGAATGAAATTCATATCGATCTCTGAGGAAGCACTCGTGATGAGAGATTCATGGCTTTTCTCCACAAGGGCTTGTAAAAACAAACATGTAACTGCTTATTTTACCGGAATCTATTTCAGTACGGTTACCTTAAACACGAACGTGTCAGATAACAGTTTGATATTTGGAATAAAGAGCGTGTGTTATCCGTTAAAATTGATTTGAAGTTGTTGTTCTGGTGCTCATCATTTTGTTTTAACTTTTAGTTCTATAAAGAAAAAGGGTATGTTTACATGACAACGATGTACTAAAAACGGAAACGTTTTTCCAATGAGTTTTTGAAAAGTTACGCATAAAGACAACAACCTTGTCAAAAAGATCCCCGTTCACTCGGGTCCACGATAAGGGGAAAGGAGCAGTGCGTTGAGACTGGATGTAAAGTTCTGAGTCATCTGCATAGCAATGGAAGTTAAAGCTATGACGGATAATGTTACCTGAGGAGAAAAGGTCCAAGAACAGAACCCTGGGGAACACCGTGTGAAACAGCTGGTGCAATGTACTAAAAAACGGAAACGTTTTTCCATTGAGTTTTTTAAAAGTTTCACGTACAGACGACAACAAATGTCAAAATGATCCCGTTCCAAGGATCTGCAAAAAACAATAATATAATATAGTTTATTTTATATAGAGCTTTTCTGCAAACTCAAGGTTGCTTTATAATATTTAACAGGTAAACACAACAGCAGGCAAAGAGACAATACAGATACAATGAGTGTAGATAACATGCAACATGCATTCTGATATGGAGTTGGTGGGGAAATGAGCAGTGCGTTGAGAATGGATGTAAGGTTGGGTGTCATCTGCGTAGCAATGGAAGTTAAAGCTATGACGGATGATGTTAGCTAATGGAAGCATGTAGATGATAAAGAGAAAAGGTCCAAGAACAGAACCCTGGGGAACACCGTGTGAGACAGAGGCAGTAGTGGACTTAGCCTGGTGGATGCTGATGGTCAGACAAGTAGGAAGTGAACCAGAATAGGCAGTTCCAGTTTTATTGAGAAAAAGGTACATTTACATGACAACGATGTGCTAAAAACATAAATGTTTTTCCATTTGAGTTTTGGAAAAGTTTTGCGCACAGACGACAACGTTGTCAAAATGATCCCTGTTCACACGGATCCGCAAAAAACAATAATAATATTTTTTATTCTATATAGCGCCTTTCTGCAAACTCAAAGTCGCTCTACAATATTATATCAAGTAATCAAAACAGGAGGTAAAGAGACATTACAGATACAATGAGCGTAGATAACAGAACATACTTAACATGAAATGTTATGTCATCAATACAAGCTGATATGGAGTTGGTGGGGAAAGGAGCAGTGTTTTGAGAATGGATGTCAAGTTTGGTGTCATATGCGTAGCAATGGAAGTTAAAGCTATGATGGATAATGTTACCTAATGGAAGCGTGTAGATGATAAAGAGAAAAGGTCCAAGAACAGAACCCTGGGGAACACCGTGTGAGACAGGAGCAGTCGTGGACTAAGCCTGGTGGATAGACGGATGCTGACGGTCAGACAGGTAGGAAGTGAACCAGAATAGGGCAGTTACAAAGATGAAATGAGAATACTGTGAGATATTGTGTCAAATGCAGAGGAAAGTCTAATAGAATTAAAATGCAGATTTAGTCATAATGAGATCCTTGACATTCCTAAGACGTGCTGTCTCAGTGCTGTGGAGGTTGCAAAGCCTGATTGGAAACATTCATAGAGGTTGTGAGATGACAAATAGGTTTGAAGTTGAGCAGCGACCACTTTTTCACCAAAAATCGCTTTATGTGCGATGTCACTTTGTAAAGAAACACTACACGCCTATACACTGAACACGTAATAGCTATATGCATGACGTCACTGTTTTCACAAATTCGCCTTTTTGTATTTTACACAGAGACGATAACAGTTTCAACTTGTACTTGGAAACCCGTTATCAAAAGTAAGCATTTTCAGGCCCAAAAATGGCATTGTTGTGTAAATGAACGGCCAGTAAAAAAAACCCTGGTTTGCCCTAAAGGTCGAACTTTTTAGTTTTTGATCAAGCAACAAATTGTTAATAATTTACTATAGGCCTACTAGAAAGATGTTTTGCCTAAAACCGATTATTTTTTGCAGGCTCTTAAAAGTATGAAATGTACTTATTTTTTGTAGAATACACAAAATTGAACAACAATACACCCATTGTCAACAGAATAAAGAGAACAAATTATTTAACAATAATTTGCTAATGACAGAAAAAGATAAATAAGAAAGATAAAGAGCATGAGGGTAAGACATTTATTAGACAAATTAAAGGCATTGCAAACTGAAGTCGTACTTGCTTTCTTATATACTGAAGACAAAACATTTTTGTTGTGTACAGAATTTGCAAAGAAAACAAATCTATAACAAATCAAGTATTAAGAATCAGATTTAAAAGTTATGGTTACATCATGCAGAATATTATCATTATAAATGTGCCAATACACTTTCCAAAGTTTGTCCCTTGATGTCACAGCTCATGTTTGGGATCCTTCAGCCAATCAGCGTGGCACTTGAGTTTTAAGAGGATCTGGCGCCATCTAGTGGCAAAGACACTCCCACATGTTGTAGTTCATCATTCGTTAAACATCACAGTTTAAACATCATATAAAATATAATACTATTTTTAATCGACATATATTGTAGGCTACTGATGCTGTGAAAATATTAGCATTCTGACTCTTAATGATAATATGTTGCTTCATTTACAAAATGATCTTAACTCTAGTCTAACCTAAACCATGAAGAATCAATACCAAAAATAACTAAGAATAAAAGTATATTGCCATTCTTAATAATACCACTAGTTTGTACTCTGATTTTCATGGTGCATGTCAAACTAAACATTTGCCCTTCAAACTGTGTTGTATTGTGTGCTCTCAGTGCCTGACCTGGCAGACTCGAGGCTGATCCCAGTGCAACAACTTCACCTTGGCGCTGAGAGCTCATTCTCCAGCCAGTGTTCGCAGCCTTCATAGATCTGCTGTATTTTGGAAAATGGAGTGTGAAAGCCACTCGGAAACCTGATCCAAGTGTCTTTTGGCAAACCTGTGGCTGTAACACACACACAAACAGTGGAAATGAGTCACAAACGGGGAAAATAGTATCAGCTTCTGTGATTGGAAATCTGGCCCTGCACAGTTAGAATAATCCTCTCTGATTTCTCCAGAAGGAATCAAACACTTCTCATCTGAGGAACAAAGAGCCAATGGTGTTCCACAGGGCAAGCTGGCATGGGACGTGTCCCAGCTGACAAGAATACGCATTACGTTCCCAGCCGACACATAAACGACCTTAAACGTTGAAATATGCCTGTAATATTGTCAGTTGTTGTTAATATAACGTTGAATGCTAAATGGCTGAAAAAGGTTAATATATATGTTGAATCAACGTTATGTCTTCAACAACACAAAAAAATTGCTGCCTTAAATTTTTAAGTACAATCAACTTGAATATTTAAGTCATTTCAAATTAAATTACATTAAACTGACTTGAAAAAATTTGTTGAATCTTGTATAATAAAAAAAGGAAAAAAATTGCTTAACTTATGATGAATTAAAGCAATGTAAAAACACTGTTGTCATAATTATATATTTTTTTTACAGTGAACAAAACAAAATAATAAAAAGTGCCTTTTAAATTATAATAATAATTATTTTATGTATTTTGATCATAATACCTGTGATCAATGTAGGCCTGTTAAAATGTAACTTTTATTATTATTAATAATAATAATAATTTATATTCTGAGTGTTCTCTGAATGGTTATGCAAACGTTAAGGGAACATTCCATTTTATAATTTTGTATACATTATGGGAATGTTACTTTTTTTGAATGTTCCAAAACAAGTAACATTTAAAATGTTCAGGAAAAAATCATTCCTCCAAGCATTTTTGTGCTAACATTTTCAGAACATTATTATAGAGAAAAAAACATAATGAACATTCTATTAATGTTACTGAAAGAGTGTTTGCGTCATGTTCAAGCCAACAAAAATAGATTGTAGCCTACAAAATTAAACAAACATTGATTTCTTTTCTTAATGTTGTTGTAATGTAAAGTTCTTTAGTTGATGTTTTAATAAGTGTTGTTACTTTATAAAATAGCAAGAGCTGTTGTGCCCCTTTGCCTAAGTAAAGTGATAAATAATGAGTGACACTGTAAAAAGCATTTCACAGTTTAGTTGTTTCAATGCAGGTTTTTCAAGTTGGCACAACTTAAAGTGGCTGAATTTGTTCATTCAACTTATGTTAAGTTTCACTGTCTCAACAAGTTTGTAAATTGACTTAAGGAGAGTATTTGCCACCTCAACTTAAAAACATCACGTTCTCAACATTTATCGCGAGATCTGTGAAGTGCAGCAGAAAGAAGACGTTCGGCGGCCATGGTGGAGGGCTTATCGGAACAAGACTGAAATCTTCCACTTATATTTTGATGATGTTTCGTCCAATAAAAAAGAAAAACATTGAAAGGCATCCAGTTGCTATGTTTGCAAATCTCCTCAGCAAACGTGACCGTTTACCAGCGTGTATTTGGCGGATGAAAATTATATAAACTTTGTTTCCTTATAGAATATGTAAAATGTATGTATTTATTCTTATATTTACACAATTTAATTAGGTTTTGACTTCCTTTGAGGGGGTCAGACACAATAAGGCCACACAAAGCTGCATTTTATAGAACAAATTATTGTTTATAGACCTTATTCACAGCAGCGCCATCTTTGATTTTTAATGGGAATGAAAGCGAGGCTGTGAGGGACAGACATGCATCTCTTCAATGGGCTGTACTGTTATTTAATGTGTTTTTGGATGGTTCTGCTCATGAAACACTGGAAAAATATCTTTCCAGGAAATTTCAGTTGACAAAAAACTCTCGACAATATAAGCTGTCGAAAATTGTAAGTAATCTAGGGGCTTTTTACAGCGGATGCCATTGGAAACAAGGCAAGACTATCCCTCACAGCCTCACTTTCATATACCTGTCATGGTGCTGCTCTGAATAAGGTCTATAGGCTACAAAAAAGTTATAGAATTTGCATAGCGATTGCAGTTAATGGTTATATCGTGATTGTTTTGACACAACAAAATGTAGGCTACAGCAAATAAAGAGCTTAATTTTATAAAACCACTATCTGAGCATTTACTTATTTGAATAAATAAATGGATGAATGTCTGGATGAACGAGAAGCACGGAATAAAGGGGTGAGCTCTAAACTCTGGCGCGCTCTCGCTCGCTTCACGCGCGTTCATCATCATCATCATCATCATCATCATCATCACACCTGTTCCAGTCTGCGCAGGTTCCGCTCACCTGCGCCAGAAACACACGAGCGCGAGCGCTTCAAAACAACATGACTTGAGCTCCAGCCTCGCAGACCAGCCGAATGAAGCGCGCAATGACCGTGCCATGGAGTTTGCTGTGGATTCTGGGTTTGATCTGCTCCTCGGACTCCAGCTGCTCTCCGACATCTTACTATAAGAGCTGCTGGATCCGCAGATATCCAGGACTGTATGTGGACATAGAGGAATCTCAGCGCAGAGGAGCTCATATCCTGAGGGTTTATCAGGACGAGTCTGCGCTCAAGTGCAGCAGAGCTTGCTGTCTTACACCAAACGTGAGTTTATGCTTTAAACTGGAACAACTGACTAACTAAAGTAGCCTAAGAACACTCAAAAACGTCTGAATGTCATTGCATCAACAAACATTAAAGCAAGTGTCATTTATTTGAAAGAAAGACAGCAAAACGTTTCACTAAAAAAGTTTGGTTGATTTAATGATAGTGCTAAACATGAAAACACGTGTTTGTAGTTAGAGGAACATGTTGATGATACACATGTGGATCCTCTGCTAGATCTGTGTGTGAACTTGAGTGAACTGACTTCATACATCCACTAAAAATCACCGAAATAGTTGATCAAAAGAGAAAATGATGACGCAGAATGGAGTTAGTGAAGAGAAAAGATCATACAGCATTTGCAATTACATTCAGATGTTTTAATTGACTAAGTGTGTCCAAAAAATGTTGTCTTCATTGTGAATATTAGGCTATATCTATTTATTTTTTTTGCGTTTAAAACAAATTTTTGTGAAATGTTTAACTTTACAAAATTCTACTTTTAAAAAAAAAAATGTAGTGCAATGAAATTCACTACATCATAATACACGTAAAATAATACAGATATTCTGATATTTATGTTTGCATGTATTAATATAGTAGATTACAAATTATGGAACATCACAAGTAATTTGTCATAATTGTCAACAATATTCATAGTAGTCAATGCCAAGTTTAAAGTATAAACTAGATTTGTACACAAAATTATAGCAGATGTAAAATACTTTAGAATTTTTAAAAAATAAATAGTAATATTATTATATTAAGTGAAAATATTAATTTCAAAGTATATATTTTTATCAAATAGTATATCATGACATTTAGGGTATTTGTTTCTTAACTAAATGAATGACTAAATATATACATGAAAAAAAACATTTTTAAGTTGGACTTAAAATGAAAAATGCAATCAAATATTTTTTAAAGAATGTGGTTGCACTATATAATGGAAATGCATAAATCTAAGTATAATTCAGAATCTTCAACAGTCATAAATACTTTTGTAAATTAATTTCTGAATGCATGCACAGTCTCCTGCAACCTGGCTGTGTTTCATTTCAACACCACTCAGGACAGTGTGAACTGCTTTCATCTGCAATGTCCGACCGCGAGAGCTGCATTCCTCACCGCAGAGGAAATGTCATCCTCTATAATGTCACTAAAGGTGAGAAACTGCACACCAAACTCCACTTTGGTTTGAGGAAATGTAAAACCATGATGATCTTTCCTTTTCTTTTAATGAGGATTGAATGCATACACGAAACGTCTTCAACATAAAAATCAAAATTCCTTTTCTAAACAAGACATTTCTACATAATTTAAATCTGAAGTGTGCACTAGAATTGAAACTACATGCATTTTTAGCATGGAAACTTAAGATAAAAAATGAACATTCCCTCAGCCTACAAGCTATAAAGCTTGTTCATTAATAATCTGATTGCGATGTCTGGTTCTCAGGTGTGGATCCGGACCTGTTGGTGTTCGGGAAGCACTTCACCACCAACGTGCGTGTTCTGCCTCACATGTCTTCCTCGCGGCTCAATGTTTCAGAGCCGCTGACCTCTGACAAGCGTCAGTTCAACTATCCACCCGTCCGCTCCATCAGTCCTCCCTCCACTAGTACAAAAAAACCTACAACCCCCCAACAAACCACTCAAGCTGTTCCTACTACACTTGAAGTACAACATAACCTCCCTCGATGTGCTACAACAACTCAGAGCACATCAGAACACATCATATCAACTACGTCACTCAGTCCCCAACAGACGACTACTACGCCACAGTGGGAATCAACAAACCTGCATCATATTACACAAACCACCTCTCAGACGGATGAACCTGATACAAGTACTGACACTTTAAACCACAGCATCCCAAACCCCTCGACTACAGCCCACCCAAGCTCTACAACTGACTACTTTGACTCTACTTTGACCTCCATCCCAATCAATGAAGCTCTTACTACCCAACAGCCTTTGGGATTACAAACTGCATCTCTACAGACTACAAAATCTTTAGTGACGGCTTCTCAAAACACTACGAATCTTTTGCCAAGACTACCTCGCTATCCAAGTCGGATGAGTATCTAGAAACTACAGCTGTTGTCAGGACAGTTACTTCCCAGACTTCTGATCTTCACAATCGGAAACCTTAACAAACGCAAAGACTTTGACTTCTGCAGACGTGCCCTTACAAACCCAAACTAAAAATACCCCTGCATATGAGACAATACAAGCCACAACTGCTCAAAGCACGTCAGAGCATGTTATATCAACTACATCACAGCTTAAAATGGACTCTACGCTCAATCCCCAACAGAAGACTACTACTACGCCACAGTGGACGACCACAAAGCCCTTAACATCTGCAAACGTGCACTTTCAAACATCAACTCAAAATACCCCTGCATATGAGACAATACAAGCTACAACTGCTCAAAGCACGTCAGAGCATGTTATATCAACTACGTCACAGCTTAAAATGGACTCTACGCTCAATCCCCAACAGAAGACTACTACTACGCCACAGTGGACGACCACAAAGCCCTTAACATCTGCAAACGTGCTCTTTCAAACATCAACTCAAAATACCCCTGCATATGAGACAATACAAGCTACAACTGCTCAAAGCACGTCAGAGCATGTTATATCAACTACGTCACAGCCTAAAATTGACTCTACACTCAATCCCCAACAGACGATTACTACGCCACAGTGGACGACCACAAAGCCCTTAACATCTGCAAACGTGCCCTTTCAAACATCAACCCAAAATACCCCTGCATATGAGACTTCTACCCCAACCCAAACTACTATTCAATCCCAACCAAAACAGACAATTACCAGCGACACAAGAACCACCAGTCCTACAATCACCACTGATGACTCTACAACCCCTAGACACCTGACCGTAACTTTTACACACACCCGTATGGGCAAATCAGCAAATAGTTTGAGTTCTTCCCCCACTAGCAGCATGATGGATAGTCAACCGTACCCCAACGACACGAAGGGTTACATCAGCCGAAACATCACTACAGGTGACGTTCCTCGACCCATTGGGGACGGAGGAAGCTTACATCGGTGTGGCATTTGGCGGCTAACACCGTACTAGTGGCCTTAGCGACTTGCGCTACCGTCACATTCTGCTGCTGTTGTTCGGTGTTCGGGCTCTGAGCTGGAGAGGCCGGAGGCGACGCAAGGGCAGGTACAGGACAAATCTGAGGGGTAAGAGAGGATCAATGAGACTCATCAAATACGTCATTGTAAGGGAAAGCTCGTAAAGCAGGGTTCCTTGGGTTAAGCTCCAAGCCTAATCAAACACGCCTGAATGAGCTAATTGGTGAGTTTGATACAGGTTGGAGCTACACTGTAAACTCTGAAGTATAGTGGCCCTCCAGGCCTAGATTAGGAGAAACCATTCATAACCAGTGACTGCGTCCGAAATTGCATAGTCTCTAGGTACTTCCCTTGAATATGTAATATGAATATGATATAATGTAATCATGATAATATGAATGTAATCCAGATGTACTACATTCACGTTCATGTTGTCAGACACTTCAGTTGAAACAGACAGGAATGAGGCAGGAAAGAGTCAGGAAAGAAACATGAAACAGACAGAAAATAGACAAGAATGAGACCGAAAACAGACAAGTTTTAGACAAAAAACAGACAGGAATTAGACCGGGAACAGACAAGAATGAGACAGAAAACAGACAAGAATGAGAAAGAAAATAGACAGGAATTAGACCGGGAACAGACAAGAATGAGACAGAAAACCGACAGGAATGAGACCGAAAACAGACAGGAATTAGACCAGAAACGGAAAGGAAAGAAACAGGAATGAGACCAGACACAGACAGTAGTACTGTAGGTCATCCGACTACTGTTTTATGAATACTGTGAATTCAGACATACTACTCTTTTTACACTCGTTTTTTGCCTACATTATAGCAGGGACGTATGTGATTTCAGATGCAGCCCTTGTGTTGTAGATGCTGCTAATGTGGTTTAATTCAAACTGAAGGTGGCCCACTTTCAAAACCACCAGAGGTGATCGTTCATTTTATAACTTGTATATGATCAAACATGATCAGCTCCGCTAAACATATTACACATAAGCTTTCTTTTGGGTGCCATCCATGGACTATAAAAAGGAACTATGGAGTTACAGGATTCACCAGAGGATTCAAAAAAACATGAGCATTTAAAAAGACACAGATAAAGGTTAAATGTTTACAAAGATCTATTTTCAAAATCTAAAGATTGATTATTATGGTCCAAAACCTAGTATACTGCCTATATAGACAAGTGCTATGGAACTTCTAGATGGGCAGAATCTCACATTCAGATACATAAATAAATGTCCCATTAGCGGCTGTTTCTATGGGCCGCTATACGTAATCCGTCCGCCATATTGGAACAGTCAAAGCCGGTCGGTGAACATTTGAGAGTGCGTCTGCAATTGTAGTTAGACGCATGTATGGATATATATAGACTTCAGCAGATGATTTTGCTAGCTAAACTAACACAATACAACAAGCACGTCATTAAAAAGAACCATAGTAAAAACCTGTACTATTGAGATAATGCATATAAAAACACAAACCAACACATTCTCACCGGTGACAGGTTATCCCATTTCTTTGGGAATTTCAATCTCGGCGGTTTCACAACCAGAAGCTGTACAATGTTGTAGCATCATTCATTCTTACTGTGAGGGACGACACGCTGACTGTTCCAAGATGGCGGCGCGCCGACTCATGCTCACAACTGATTATAAACTAATGAGACCATACTTTGGATAAACAGTCCATTTTTGCTATTCAACTATTACAAGTAATTAATGCTAAAGTAATCGACACTCGTTTTGTTTCACAGAGCTTGTTGCAATGCATTCTGGGAATTGCATTCTCTGTAAATGATGAATGTTGCTTTATAATTTGGCCAAAACAAGGTATCGTACAATGTGTTAAAAACTTAAAATACCACCTACTAGGTTTTGGAACAGATTTCAGCAACAACATTTTGTTTTATAAAGTGAATGCATGAATGTATGTATTTTACGGAAGTCTAACTGTCTTTCTTGGGCAGTCTTGTGCATGATGACTTGTATTTAATAAAACAGTCTCTGCGACGAACACCAGTCCAGTCGAGAACACCTGACAGTTTTGTTTTCAAAAGGCAGTTATTTGCTAAGTGCTTTAAGAGCGCAAGACTAGCGCCGCCGCTTTCCACGTCCAAATGGAGCCGGCCGGAACTTCTCGCTGAGGAGTTTGGTTTCTCCTTTCCCAGAAGTGACAGCTCATAGCAGGAACTAATGGAGTACTGGGATATTTTTACTAGATGTTGGCTCAAAGCGTCCTTTCAGTGGGGTGCTGGTAATGGCACTTGAACCTTCAAGGGCGTGTTTTGAGTGCAGTGAGTTCTTGTAATGTTCTAGGGGTAATTGTTTCGAGATAAGAACTGAACTGACCCAGTTTATACAAACTAAACATACTGTCTGTTATTTAAATCAATAGTTCTCACTCTAATCTCATTCCAACCTCACTTTATTTTCTTAATTCATAAAATAAAAAAGGCAGAATGACTCAAAATATATCTCAAATTTTATGTGCTCTTTTATTTTTAATGATGTTGCATTGCAATCGCTCATGTGAAATGCAAACCAGGGAATAGGGTTCCCGCCCACTGAAGTTTTGTCCCGTATACGATGAATTTAAAGTCCTCCTGTGGGGAAAATCCAGTTTTTAATGTTGTTTATCTGACTCTGTTGTGTTTTAATGTGTTTTAAGACAAACCATGTGTAAATTCATAAGTCGACACCATTGCAGAGTATTTTCTCCTTAAAACTGCAGTGAACCAAAGACAGTCTCAAAAACACAGTTTGAAATCACAAACGACCTTGTAACCAATCAGATCAACGTGTGATCGCGGGAGGCGGGGCTCATTTGCATATTCATAGAACCGCGTATACTAAATGAGGCAAGGGTGTCGAGTTACATTCAAGATATTTTAAGGCATGAAGAATTTTTTTCATGGAAAAAACGTTAAAATGTGTCATTTTGGTGATCAAAGGTGAGTTTTAAGGGATAGAATTATTGATTACAGGGGGACTTTAAGAGATTAACTGATAATGGTGTCTCGATGGTACATGCATGGACTACTTTTGTCATACATTCCTACTTCCCAAGTCCATTGATGTCAGAGAGATTAGGACTCATGCAGGACACAGGTTTATTCTTGCTTATTTATTCTGATAATCTTATTAAAGCCAAAATTATATTTAGCGACCCATTGATTGCCAACCATATAAACATTCACAACTCTATCTAGATAGTCAGCTTGCTGATGATAGTGGAATTTCTGTCAAACACAGCATCAAATACATTATACAAATAATTTATACTTAAAACAACAAGACAACGTGACGAAGCTGTTGTGGAAAAAGCTAATAAAGAACAGCAGCAATCGTTCTCCCATCAGCCATGGTTAAAGTTTATGGCCCGCCCAACTCGGGAACTTGAGTCTCAAAATTATCCCAGAGTTTCCCAGTGGTAAATATGACTTGAGAAGGCGTTCATGTCCACTTTTTAAGTAGTACACTCATGTTTACGATAGCAAGTAAATGCAGGATTAGAAGACGGAAGCTCGGATTCTCTGCCGTTGTGTGTTTCATGGAAGAAAGAAAATAAATTAAAAACACAAAAGCAGAAATTGTTTAAAAAGCTCAACTTACATATTGCTGTCATGTATTCATTTATTTTTCATGAATATTACAGAATTTTGCATATAATTTGAAAACAATAATGCATGGCTCACTCACTGTTGAAAAAAGGTCACTGTTTTTTGTCAACACACTGTTAATATGAAATTGTACACAATAACGGAGCTCACGATGTTCCTCAGATATTAAGGAGCTTCTTCACAGCCTCTTTATACTTCCGTAGATTTTCCTCAGTCTCTCCCTCGTTCTTCAGCTCGACCATCGCGTCTCTGTACTCCTGTACGGTGGTCTGTCCCAGGAGCTCCTCCCTGGTTCCCCCCTCCACCTCATCCCTCGCTCCAAGCCGTCGCATGCGCACCAGAGTTTCCAGAACGTTCTTTTGGGATGGACTGTCTTCCCAATCGTACTCCTCCATATCTGCACGTGTCTTTTCTGCTCCCATGCCTCGGTTTTCTGTAAAACACAGCGACGTGACAGAAACAGTTTCAGAAGATGAATGATTTAACTGATGTTTGACTGATTGGGTGAGGATAAAAGATGGAGAATGTATGGTGAGCACTTTTAGATGTGTGAACCAAACGCAATTGTGAAAATAATGAGATATTACGATTGTTGCTTGTCAATTTGTCCCCACTCCCCCCAATATGGCAAAGAAAAATTGTTTACTGATATTTTTTTTTAATTCAAAATATACAAAAAATGTATACAAATATATTTTAAAATAAATTGTAGTTTCTTATTCCTCCCTTCATACATTTTTTTTTATATATATATATATATATATAT
>FLSR01004885.1:3584380-3594416 GCA_900092035.1 Leuciscus waleckii | reverse complement strand
ACACACACACACACACACACATTACACACGCATATATATAAAATTCAATTACATTTATATATTTCTATACATATATAAATTATATATTTTGTACATATATACATTTTTATATATTTAAAAAAAAATTTGATTGTTTTTTTTTTCTTGCACATTTAGAAATATATTTTAGCATTTGAAGGTTTAAACTTTATTTTAAATGTTAAAAATATATATCCATAAGCCGCGCTGTGTACAACGTATATTTAGCTTTTTTTTTTTATATAATTTGGCCGTAATTCTTTTTTTTGCCGTAAGCTTTTGCTATGTGTCTGAAGTCTATAAGGTAAAGAAAATGTTAAATAAGTATATTTATGTTGAACACAAGCTAATATGAATATTGTAACTCCAGTTTAATTTTGACTCATATACTTCAGAAAGGAAAATGATCAGAATTTCACTGAAGGATGAGATGCATCAAGTTGAAATGGCAAAAACACTTAAACTGGGAAAGGTGAAAGTATTGAAGCACTGAATAAATAAAGACACTTCACCTTAAGCAAGAATGGTGGCGTTTCGCGTCGGCCGAGGAATTCTGGCACGATAAAAATGCCAAGCTGATTTGGAAAGGATCGTAGGAAATGTAATGAGCAGGCTACTTAAACTCAATGAACAGCTCTGATTACCAGTGTAAACATTAAGGGACGCCGCTGAACATTCGCTTAACCGTTTGACTTTTAAAGACAGCTTGTGTTTGATAAGAATCCTCAGAGTCCCCGCTTTGCCGGAGACTAAATTTTCCCAATACTTCCCATCCTCGATGACAAAAGCGTCTTTGTGTGTATGAAGGCCTGTGCATGCCACGGGGCAGATAACCCTCTCGCCGGTGCAGGTGCTCTACACTAATGACTATCAATACGAATCCCTCGTCATTCCCCCATTCCTTTCCCTCAATCTCCCGGCCGCAGGGCACTACTTAGGGAGGAGACTGATGGATTAGGTGGTTTCTATAGAGATGAAGGTGGTTTGGCCAGATCTCGAGGATTTGATTAGACCTGTTGACCCAAATGATTCAATTTAGCTGAAGAGGCTAATCAAATGCAAGGCGACTAATTGATGAGATTGGCCTTTCACTCGGGAGAATGGGAGTATAATGGAGGACCTGACTGAAGACACGGAGACGCTCGCTGGGTGTAAGATAAGCTGATCGTTTAACCGCTCGGCTGCACGCTGGAAGAGAAATCAGGGCTCTTGCCGAGATCTTTTGTTAAAGAAACACCAAAATCAAGTGTCAAAATCAAAATAGAGGTAATTTTAACTTGACCCCTGAAACCACTTCTGTTTTTCAGCTGAGAAACTTTCATCATCCAATCAATTCCTGATCAGTTTTTTTTAATACATATACATTTATATACAGTACAGGACAAAAGTTTGGACACATTACTATTTTTAATGTTTTTGAAAGAAGTTTCTTCTGCTCATCAAGCCTGCATTTATTTGATCAAAAATGCAGAAAAAAAAAGTAATATTGTGATATATTATTACAATTTAAAATAATTGGTTTTCAATTTATTATAAAATAATAATAATAATAATACCTTTTATTTATATGGTAGTTCATTCTTTAAATTAGTATTCTTTATAAATACTATAATATTTTATAATAATTTGTGTTGGCCAAAAAAATGGTTTGGAAATTTTCTCTGTTTTTCCTTTCATATTTTTGTCTTCATTAATGTTTTTATGCTTCATAATTGTTTAATAGCATGTATCTTTAGCTAACCATGTCACTATATGCAAGTGAAACTGCTTTTCGGACAAGAAAAAATGTAGGGTGGGACTTGATTTTGTCCATGGGGAATTGGTTGGATGGTTGTGGTTTGCTATTGGTCAGTCTCATGGGATTGACAGGTTGTCCCGCCCTCGCGCCAGTGAACACGTCATCAAAGAAGAGAAGTCCCTGCAAGAGGGAGAGGAAGTTATTTTGATTAAAGATTATGAGGACACATGAATTTAAAAAATGATGATGTGCATGGATAAATAATTCATAATAAATACTGCACAATATAAATATATTTATATAGTTCAAAATGCATAACCCAAAATTTATATTAATTATAGAAGTATATTTTCTTCCACACTCTGTAATATATTTGAGCTTTTAAAGGTTTAAATGAATTTAACATTTTTAAAAATATATCTTAATCTGCATTTCCATTTAGCACATTTCAGCCAGAAATAGAAAAATGGCTAAAAATATAGCTTTAAAAATACATTTACAAAATAAATTTAGATACTAATATTTCCTATATTACCCAAAATATTTTTAAGACTGGAAACAAACTTAAGTATTTGCACAATTTGTAATTTATCTTATCATTTGAAGGTTTCAATGAAAGATATATTCAATCGGAGTATCATTAAGCCGATTTGTATGATTAAAATGCATCATTTTTCGCTGTATAAGCCGTCCTACGTTCACACTGCAAAAGTAAAATGGCTTGCGAATCCCATTTTGTGGCTTTAAAAACCAAATTAAATGGGAAAAGAGTTTATATTTAACCTCTCAAAATACATCCATGCCACATTTGTTCCAAAACCTCTTCCAGTCAGTGTGAACACAGTTTGAATGGATTATCCTGTAGCCGTATTGGCAGCTAAATCAGGTCTTGGAGATACAATCACCCTGATGGTCTGAAACAACGGTCCGCTTTGTGTCGTATCATCCCCCCCCCCGTTCCCACCCAGCGTCACTCTACCCCGTCCTGCCTAATCTGAGACGCTACTGTGCTAGCCATTGTGCTAGCGAAAGGCCAGCGGACACCGTTACACTTCCCAACCAGGATGGCAAACAAAGCTCAACCGTGGCTCTCCGCCAGTCTTAGTGAATCTAAGAACATAGTTACACAATACCAAGGCCAGCGAGTCTCTAGTGAGAAGAGCATGATGGGAAAATGCACACTTCTTGAACATTTGTAGTTGACCTTGTGTGAATCTCAAAGGTCACGTTCTTTACTCCTGGCAGAGCGTCGGCGGCCCGGGTTTATGTCAGACGGACAGACAGCGAGAAGATCATCTGCGTAAGAAGCCTTCGGTTTGCCGACTCTGAGAAGTTCAAGTGTATAAATTACACCGTTCTCGTCCTTAATCTGTGTTTTATCAAAAAAAGCGCCTGCTAATTCATCCTCTGTTGTGCTAATGAGGTGAATCATGCGATACTCAGAGGTTACTAATGCTTTTTTCAAGTCTCACTTAGTTCAACAAAAGAAACTGTCGCATTACATCTGCCGTCAATTAAACAGCAGCTTGCTTTGATCGTGAGCTCGGTGTAAGCGAGACGGTTCTCACACACGCAGATATGACGTGAATTATTGATTACGTGTTTCATCGAGCTGTAATGAGAATCTTATGAGGTGCCGCCGCCAACAGCGTTTTCCAATGGAATCTCCCTGTCAGCCAATCAGACGCCTCTATTCAGCGACCGTTTCCACTCTCAGGTTGCTCATTGGGCGAGACAGCTGTCAATCATCAACTCAGCTGGATAACCATGACACTCACTGAGTATTTGTCTTCAGTACTCTGGCTGTGTCTGAAATCACCCTCATATTCTTACGTAGGGCACTATTTGAGCCATTTGTAGTGGTGTCCGAAACCAGAGTGGACGTTTATGAGTGCACTCATTCAATCCCACAATGCAACGCAACAACGAGTGTATAAGCGATGTACGCTCAATGGCTAGAGTATACTCATAATGCACTGTGAGGGTCATCCCGAATGAATTCCCATGGAATCATCCATCCATTCATTTTCCAAAACCGCTGGTCCAATGATATCATACAGGTATAATTCCTTTTTAATTGATTATTCAATTGTATAAGTGGAGTAATGTAGGGAATAGTGAAGGAGGGGTATAGGCGGTGATTTCGGATTTTGGATTAAGCTCAAGGTAAGAATTTAAACAAAAAATGTCCACACCAAAGACCAATGAAAAACAGGTTCAGATATATATTTTTTTTATATATAAATATTTTCAATAAAAAAAGGCCAAAAATATACTGCTAATATACAAAAATCTGTTTTTTACTCACATTTCCTCATGTTTGGCAATTTAATATATTAAACTAAATATATTTATTTATATATATATATTTTTTTTTTGCATGTACCCAAAATGTATTTAAAAATGTCAAATGTGTGTGTGCATATATGTATATTACATATTCACATACATACATACTGTATTATATATATGTAATAAAAATTATATGTAATGTAATAATAATAAATATGTATATTTATTTATTTAAATATTTCAGATATATGCTACCCTACATTTTATAAATTCTATATATAAATATATTATACAGTATGTATGTGTATATGTAATATATATATATATATGTGTGTGTGTGTATAATATATAAAATGTAGGGTAGCATATATTTGAAATATTTAAATAAATAAATATACATTTATTATTATTAATTATTTATTTCTGGCCGAAAATATTTAAAATATATGCCACCCTACATTTTGGAAATTTCTAGCCAATCAAAAACATCAGAGTTGAGTAGAATTATTTCCATTTCCACCGTTTCAAGCCTGAAAATTCAGAACATTAAACCTCCAGGTTTTCATGCTGATTTCAATCTAAAGGCAGGGAATATAAAAACACAAAGTGCACCGTCACTATTGCGGACTCCCAACCTCTGTTCCTGCCCCCCCTCACCCTATCGTTTCATGTCGGCCCTTGGGGGGGGGGCCTCGGCCACTGAAAACCACCCCGGGCCCCCAATGAAACTTTCATAAGAGGCACAATAGAGATGTGAAATATTCATGTGTTAAATGTGGACTGAAAACAGATCAACCTCCATCAGAGAGAAGCTGATAACAAACCAATCAATGCACTGATAATGATCAGAAGCATTATTATCATTACAGCTCATGCTTAAAGGCACAGTTCACCCAAAAAATTAATTTTGCCATCATTTACTATTCCAAACATAACTTTGAACAACAGTAAATTATGTCAATGATGACCAATGATAACAATCTTTAAAAAAGAAAAAATCTATTATTGACCGATATTGATATTAATACAGTATCACATCTTAAGATGAAGAAATGCCCCGGCCATATTTCACTTCAACTATCAAACATTGTGTTAAATAGGGTTAATTTTCTTTATGCAAAATGTTTTATTTTCCTTTGAATATGAACTAGACATTTCTCGACAGGTTCACCTTGTAGCATTTAAACTTGTTTTGAAAAACCCTGCCCAAATGTGCCCGGATATGACCTTAAACAGCCTGGACACGACAGCTAGTAAAGACACGGACGCATCAGACTCACCCAGGACTCGTGGTACAGCACGGTGAGGAGGTACATGGCGTAATCATAATTCTGTGTTCTCAGCGGGCAACTGAAAACATGCATGAAGAAGATGCATTTTAAAGATAATGTGTGATTGGGAAACGAGGAAAACACAACACAGAATATATCTCCATATCACCAACCTGTCAGCGGTGATGGTGAGCGTGTCGGTGTCTTTACAGTAACGCTCATCGCTGAGCTTGATCATCTTCTTTCTGGCGTGATCATCCAGATTTAGGCTGGAGAGCTTCACCTGCAGAGGATAAAAGCAGTGTTTGATTAGCTAAAGATGCATTATAATTGAGAACGCATGAGGTATAATATACAATCAGATGATCGTTATCTCAAAATAAACCCTGATGTGATATATATATATATATATATATATATATATGGACAGTTTTGAGAGAGATATGAATCTAAGTTCATCGAAGGACGACGTTCACGAATCACTTAATCCAAATCTTCATCATTTCTCCAGCAATCATTTTCACTTCAATTGCACTTGGCCTTCCTCCAGTCGGCCGAACTAAACTAAATCTACTAAATCTTATTCTTCGAGACAACAAACAGACAAAGGCACAACTCTGCCTTTTAAATCCCGCTCCGGATAGGCCAATGGGATCAAACACAACAGTAGTGATGTCACTAAGCTCTCTCCGACTAATGAACAAAAGCGCACAATGCAATATCACTGGGGTTTTCCTGGGGTTTCAGTCAAGGAAGGACGGGCGGGGGGGGAGACCATCTCCCACCCGGACACTCATCCCGTATATCTGCCCTTTGATCCCCTTCACTTCTAGCTCTAATCCAACAGGATTAGCGTCAGATGGCGATTCCAGCACTGCAGTCATAATCTATGGTTTTCCAGGCAGATGGTGAGAGATTTGATATAAATAACATTTCAGATTATAAATAGGAAAAATATATAAAAATCAATGAGGTTTCGCTGAGGCCACCAACGTGTCTTTAAGTAACATGGTATAATACTCACGTTTGAAGCCATAAACCTGGCAAATCCAAGAGTTCGTAATAACGCAATAGAGTTCAACAGTTCAAACGCCATCCATTTTCTCCATAGGGAAATTATTTATTACGATAACTTATAAATCTTTGAAGACAACCTTAAATCGATGGCATTTTCTTCCAAGCTGTCAGCCTGCATTATTTCAACTTAGTTTTAAACTAAGCGTGTTTAACAGTGGATTTCGTGGAGAAAAACTACATTACCCATGATGCAGTCCAGAAAATTCCACCAATCAGACAAGCTAAATGCGGCAAAAGATCTCGTTAGCTTCGCCCATATATACGCATATTTTGCATTAAACTTAAAATGTACTGTATCAACATTTATGTGAATAAATTAGTAGTTTAATTTGATTATGCGGTTCGCAATGCTTCATGGGATTGTAGTTCTTTCCCTCACTAAATCCGTTAAGTACACAGTCTCGTACCTTTTGTCTGATTTTCAAAAAAGTTTTTGCTTTAAATCAAAGTTTGTGATGTTACGCTTCTCCGTGCAGCTGATTGTCTTGGTTCATGGCTTATAATGCTTTAAAAAAGACTTTTTGAAATGCCAACGGGAAAAAATTATTTTTCAGCGAACCAGCGCCACTGAAAAACTTTCAATCAAACAAGCCATATTCTTCATGATTTGGAAAATATCGATAAAAGATCTAGAATTGAATAAAAGTTCACCTTCAGTGTCACTATCCGTGCGTCTGGGTTTCGCAGCGACTGTCCAGCGGATACAAATTCCTTATTCTGCACCTGGATTGGGAAGTGCTCCATGCATTTCTCATCAGAGTCCAGGGCGGACGGCCACTCCGTACAGAACGCTGGACAAATTAAACAGGGAAAACATTTACAAATCTTTCATTAATTTAGCCACAGCATTACATGTGCTCATCAACCACTGTCCAATATTTATCACTGCAACAATCACAGTTATAACACACAAAAACTCACGCTTCAGGGCCTCACAGTGCTTCTTAATGGCAACCGGGGTTAGGTGTAAAAAGTTTGGAATCTGAAAGACATTAGAGCATGTGATTAAAAAAGTGCTGTATTACAAGTGGTCAAACTTCACCCTTTATTTAAATGTTTTATTCGTGATAGCGCAATGAAACGTGCCAAACAGAATTTTTGGCCAGGCTGTCATACACAGAAATTATGAATGAACACATGTAGAAACAAGAGAGAACCAATGAAAAATAATAATAACTGATTATGTTGTAGTCAAAGAGGTTGTAGTCAAAGAGGAGTCAATATTCCTCTTTTTCCTGTGAACTTTTTGCTTTTTTCTAAGCATTTTTTTTGAAAAGTAAAATAAAACCAATTCTGTCTGATAAATACCTTAACCAAGTTTAATGTTTTGTTCTTCCCTCATATTTAAAATAAATTTTCCCCATATTTTAATGGTTTAAATTCATTCGTAGGGTCATAAAAAAAACAATTAATGTGCTCCGGACGTCACTTTTGACCAGTATAGGCAATAAAAAAAATCTGAAAAAGTCCAGTTAGCATCACTTCACAATAAGGTTTCGAAAATTTCTAATAATTTTCTGTTTAAGACAGGTTTTCATGATGCAAAGTCAGAAATGCTTTCACATTCTACTCAAAAAGCTCTAATATTTTACAGGTTGAATCAAGATATTTTAGATCTTCCTACAAACTGATCTTATAATTATGTAGTGGCGCTGTGCATATACATCAAAATGCATAAATGAATAACATAGAAATATGGTATGTTGCATGTCTGCTTGTGTATGTTTATTTTCAAAACTTGATCACCTTTATCAGTTCCAGGTTTCCCTTCCTTGCAGGCGGGACGCCTCTCTTCACGGGATATCCCATCCGCACCGGCAGGGGAACGGCGGACGGTCTGAATGAGGCGGCAGTGGGGTAAACCGCCGTCCAGTCCTGACCTCGGCCATCCGCTCCGTCCTGGGCTCTCCAGCCTGTGTTTCATCATCAATAACATTATTATTCTGCTTTGCTGAATCATAGACCAGAACGTAAACGAACTGTATTACGGTTGTGTTGAGGCAAAGTGTAATAGTCCACCTGTCTCTTTGACCTCCACTGACCCCGACCACCTCTACCTGCAGTGTCTGCAATCACACATTCAATGAGGACTGAAATATCAGTGTGCATTCAAACATTAAACTCATTCAAAAACACAGCAAGCAATACTAGATGTGGTCATATTAGGTTATTAAAAACATTTACTTAGATACAACATGTCAGACCAATAATTAAGCAATTAACGCAATTGTATTGGTACAAAAACAGTATCAAATGATAATACCACGGTGCTTTAATATATTCTGGGTGCTGAATATATATATATACATACACTAACATCAATATTATTGTAACTCTCCTTAATACTGTAAATAGATTAAATGACAGATCATGCTATCTTTACCTCTTTCTGTGGCCACGACGCTTGTTGAGAGGACAGAGGAGATTGAAATCCCCCTGCTTAATGAAATTAAACTATATATTCCATTAATATTACAGTTTATTTTGCATAAGGAGGACAGCGCAGGGTGAGTGATGGACGCAGCCATGATGGGAAAACCTGCGGCGTGACTACGGCGGCTCGGAGGTACGCAAATAAAGCGAAGCTAAAAAGATCTGAGAGACAAACACATGAGAGTGTTTGTGTGCACATTGATATTCAATCAGTTTCGAAACAACAAACACAAAACGATCTGCTTTTAATTCAGAACCAGGTTTAAGTGCAACTTTGAGGGACTAGAAACTAATTGGAAAGACAAAAGACCGAGTAACACTGAAACATATCAAATGAAACGCATTTTTTTGCGTTTAAAACAATTGACGGAGGTCTTGAGAAGCGTTTTTAACTGACTCGATTTTTAAAACTATTTATATTCCTCTTTGGATGTGTCAGTGAGGGCAGTGCAGAAAACGTGTATGTTTTAGATATTTATGACATATTTCAAAAGTCTAATCTGATGAACCCCTGCTTGACAGAAGCCGATGAGGCGCGCGGCCGTCAGTCAGGTGTGCGCGCTCTCTCATCATTCATATCTCCACATGTGTTTTCCTCACAGCATCAGATGGAAAAAAAAAACTGAAGCACATTTATCTCCTCGTCATCACCGCGATTAAAGCGTCACTTCAGATGATGACGAAGAGCTGCACGAGAGACATCAGGAGCCCTGCTTGAGGAGGTATTGTTGATATAAAAGTTCATTTCCTTTATTTTAGCCTTTAAAGTTATGTTGTCCATTGTTGACCAATTGAAATGATTTATTTTAAGCTTGATGTGTGTATGATTTATGATATTTCATAGTTAAAGTACGTGCGTGTTGTGTTGTGTAGTGTCTATAGATATGGAAAAAAAGATAGCCTCTTGTAAGACGATTTGCATCGATGTGAATATAAATAGGCCAAGAATGAAAAAAAAACACAACAACCATTTATTCACAAATAAAATAGTCTAATTCTGTTTTAAAATGAACATAAAGAAACACAATTTCTGAGTACGAAAATACATATATGCATATGCAGTTAAAATATGCGAAAAATATTGATTAAATTGGAAAAATGACAAAGGTATGAACATCATACATTTCTATGCATATTTCGTACAGGTATGAACAAAGGTATGTAAATGTGTGTGTGTGTGTGTGTGTGTGTGTATATATATATATAT
>FLSR01004885.1:3568781-3584090 GCA_900092035.1 Leuciscus waleckii | reverse complement strand
TTAAACTGTAATTTATTCCTGTGATCAAAGCTGAATGTTCAGCATCATTACTCCAGTCTTCAGTGTCACATGATCCTTCAGAAATCATTCTAATATGATGATTTTATGCTCAAGAAACATTTATGATTATTATCAATGTTGAAAACAGTCGTGCTGCTTCACATTTTTGTGAAAAAATGATAATTTGTTTCAGAATTCTTTGCTGAATAGAACATTCAAAAGTATAGCATTCTTTTGTAACGCTATAAATGTCTTTACTGTCACTTTGGATCAATTTAATGCATCCTTGCTGAATAAAAGTATTAATTTCTTATATATTTTTGTAAAGTAAATTCATACTTTTATTCAGCAAGGATGCATTAATATATACGTGTTCAACACTATACAGCCAAAACTGGTTCTGGAAAAAACGTTGGGTTCTTCTTTACTGAATCCAAGAAACATTGAATATTTGAAGATTTCTGAAGTGTGACTTTCAGGTCTCATGGTGTCTGTCAGTGGATGATGATGGATGTGTCTGGTGATCTTCAGCTCATCCTCATGCTATATTAACCCGTCTGAGATTGTTTAAGCTGCTCTTAATTTAAACCCGAAGACTTGGAGTGACTCATGTGACTTCCCAACAACTGGTGCTCAATCAAACGCAACCAAATACACAAGATCACCGAGCAACGAAGACTGTAAACAATCTTGAAATGTGAAAACTGATGTGTTGAATTCAACCTGGGACATTTCTTTAAAGTCCTCCTGTGGTGAAAACAAAGCTTTTAATGTTGTTTCTATGTCTATGTGGTGTTTTTAAAGGTACTTTAAGACAAACCATGTGTAAATTCATAAGTCGACAGCATTGCTGAGTATTTGCTAAGTGGTCATCGGATGCAAAATTCACTATGGTGTTTGCATATGATGTGTATTTGCAGTGTGTGGACACAACCACCATACAATGACAAAAATCTATTCACTCCTTTTGTTTTAATCCTCAAAAAGTCTAAATACTCTCAATAATCAGGCCATTGGATTTTCTGAGCAATATGATGTCACAATGCTCATGCTCCGGCCATGACCGCTGACGGACTGTCCCGATTAGCATATTTCTGGTATTAGCATATTTACGCCCTCAGCCAATCGACACCCACCATGGAAGAGAGGGGTGGGGGGGCAGATTGCTCATTATCTTTTAAAGAGACATGCACCAAAACAGGTCACTGTGAACAGAGTTGTTTTTGAGGAGGTAAAAGAATGGCTACACAACCATTGAGGAATTTTAACCAAAGTATATTACAAACTTTACATTAAGACCCTAAAGAACTTGTGGAAAATGAGCATCCGATTACCCCTTTTAAACTGCAGTGAACCAAAGACAGTCTCAAAAACACGCTTTGAAATCGCTGGTGTTTCTGACGTCACAAACGACCTTGTAACCAATCCGTCAACCAGTGGATCTCTGAGCTGAGTGAGTGAGTGGAGGCGGGGCTCATTCGCATATTCATAGAACCACGTATACTAAATGAGGCAAGGGTGTCGAGTTACATTCAAGCCAAGGAAAAAACTTTTAAATATGTCATTTTGATGATCAAAGATGAGTTTTAAAGGATACAATTATTGACTACAGTTGGACTTTAATGCTTTCCCCATTTGTTCTCCCTTCACAGGTTTGGTGGCATGGCAGATATAGATCGCATTGGCTTACTGTGACTGATTCATCACTTCTGAGAAGTTGTACCCAAAGGAACCCACTGGAACACCATCCCACGGGACGCATCCTCACCATGGGGGAGAGACTGGGCCGCACAACCCCTCTTTTGTCCCGTGGCCGTACGTTCGGATGGTCCACCTCCAGCAACAGCATCAAGCTGAAGACCTTCGGCCACAACGGCCAGGAGTTCCCGGTGCCGAGCTCGATCCACAGCCTGGAGGAGGCAGCGGCGTCCAGCGCGTCCCGCTCTCCTGTTTCACTGGAACCGGAGCCCGCGGTGAATAATGGATCAAGCGCATCCGTCGCTCCGGGTGGCTTCACAAAGGATCCACCGGCGCACAGCGAGCGCGTCCAGCCCGTATCCATCTCCACCGTCCCCAACGCCCGCTTCACGCACAGCCCCTACCGCACCAAGACTAGCATGCAGGGCGATGTGTACAACTTCCTAGAGAGACCCGCCGGCCTGAGGTGCTTCATGTATCACTTCCTCGTGTGAGTACCTGCTCATTTCTACTCACCTGAACGTAGCATTTGCACATATGAAGCTTAATAGGGTTTTTAAAAGGGCTGTGAAACCATGAATCGCATCCAAAATAAACGTTTTTACTGTATATATAAATAAATACATATATTTTAAAAATATTTGTATGTATATACTATATATAAATATTTTATATATAAATAATGCATTTTTCTTGAATATTTACATGCATGTGATGTGTGTGTATTATATACAAAATAATTATACACAGTACACACACATATATTATGCAAACACAAACTTTTATTTTGGATGCGATTAATCGTTTCACAGCCCTAGTTTTTAATCATACCTTTATCATACTAGCGTGTGCGAGTTTAACTCTGCTTGCGTGTCGGTCAATATTTTGTATTTTTTTTCAATTAAATGAATGTACTATATTTTTGTTTGATAATATTTTTTATGTAATGATTTGTATTTGTAGGGGATTTTATGGTACTGCTAAATTATATTTATGGAAATAGTTATGATCCATTTCGTACCTGTTTGAGCGTGGACCTGAAAATGAAGTTTCCGTAAATCTTAAATACTTTCGTAAATCTTAAATGCTTTGGAGCACTGACTAATATTTGGTCTCTTTTTAATTAAAGAAGATACTTGGCAGATTATTGCTGAAAAAAAGTAAAAAAAAAAAAAAAAAAAAAAAAATAAAAAATTTAAAAAATTAAATTTTGTGAAACTTAAAAGTTATAGAAATTTAAGTTTATTATTATGATTTAAAAAAAAATTATATGAAATATATATTTTCAAAATATATATTTTCAAAATATATATTTTCAAAACATATACTTAAAAACTGTGAGAAAATCAAAGCCATTAATCTAAACGAGCTGTGTTCAAATTTGAGGTTGATATCTCAAAAAATGAGCTTTTCCAATCTCTGCCAAATGTGAGTAAAAATATCTGTGTGCCAAACCTGTTTAGTGCCAGTGTAAACACAGCCTCAGGGGACTGATTTGAACAAACTCGTAACGTGTTCTGGATGCTGTACATGAGCCGTGTGTTAATCACAGCTGATGCCGAGTGGATCTCAGTAACTAAAGGAGAGTCCTCTCTGTGTCCCAGCACCTGAAACAGCTCAACCTGATCCTCAAAGTCTCTGTGATACACTGCAAACTCAGACACCAGACTCACCTTTACCTCGACTGAGAAATATTGTCAATATTGTTTTTATAACTTTTACAAGAACAACAAAAGTTAACAAACATAAACAATCATATCCCTCCCCACCCCCACCCCACACACAATTTTGAATAAACTTTTTTCACATTTTAATTTTTTAGTAATTTTATTTTGTGCTTTTGATTATTGGTCGATACATCGGTGCATCTCAAGTTTCATTTATTTTTATCTCACTTTTAGTTTTTTTTTATAATTGCTTGAATTATAATTGGAATCATTTTGAAAAGGATATAAGCTTAAATTATTATGAGAACATTATAATTGTGTGCTTGGGTCATGACTTCTGTTTTTGTAATAAGGCTCTAAAAAATTATATAAATTATATATTGATTTATTGGCAGATTTATTGGCCAATATATCGGTCATCAAATATAAAGAATTATCGGTTATTGGCATCAGCCACAATTTGCATATTGGTGCATCCCTAGTTATCGTTATAGTTATCGTTTTTGGTGTGACATGCCTTTACTCTGCTTAGAGTCGGTCTATATCCACTTTCATAGTATAGAAAAGAGCAGCATGAACATCTGGCTGAATATCTTTTTTTTTTTTTTTTTCTAGGTTTTATTTCTTCTCAGGAGAAACATCTGAGAATCAGCGTTATTTTAGGGTCACTATATTAACTATATTATTATAGTTTTTATTAATATTTTGAATTCGTTTTTATTTGTATAATTAGATTTTTTTATTTAAATATTCAGTTAAAGTTTAGTAGGTTTTTGTCATTTTTATTGTTTTTATATATATGTTATAGTAATACATTTTATTTATGTAAGTTAAACTAAAATAAATGTGTTTAATTTAATTTATTATATTTTGTATTTAATTAAAAAAAAAACTTTTGTCATTTAAAAAAAAAAAAAAATTACTTTTTAGGTTTAATTTATTTTTATTTCAGTATTAATTTTAGTTTTTATTTATTTATTGTTAGCAATCTTAATGACTTAACTTAAACTTATTTAGTTGCCAAGGCAAAATGTTTAATTTTCGTTTGGTTTACGTTTTTCATCTAATATTTATTTTATTTCAGCTTCAAGAGTTTTTGTTTTAGTTTAGTTTACAATAATGAAGTTAAACTTCTTCTTTTTATTTCAAGTGACAACTGCTTTTTAATTTTTTATAGTTTTAGTTAACTATAATAACTATAATATGTCTCTGTTTAATCACACTGTTGTCTCTGAGAAAAAAAGAGTGCGATATTGAATTATTTTTTCCTGCTGGCTGCATCATTGCTTGGCCTTCATATTTCCAAACGTATTCCTGTTTGTGCCGAAGGCTACAATTTGTAAAAAGTGCGGAAGATAAAAACAGAGAGCACTGTTGCATTATGGGAGATTTGCACATGGCCAGGTGCCTCTGATGAATCTTACGCAGTGATCCACATTTGCAGTGCACCGTTTCATCCTCTGAATTTGCTGCGCGACTGCAAACATTTGGATATTTATGTAATGCAGGGATGCAGTTAAATTCCCCTATAACTCTAACTCAAGATTTGAGTTCCTTCAGAGAGACAGACACAAACACGCCACACTGAGACTCAATAAACATCAACATGCAACAGTCTTCTTCTGTGATGTAATGTGATGTATTTAATGTGAGTGAAAGAGAATATTTAATGAGAAACAAAATATGTGCATTTTGTTCTCCTCAGACATCCTGACCTCTGCTCTTTAAGATCTGTCTGATCTCTCTGTGTTTCAATTACAGCTCAGTGATCAGCTTAGTTATGATGGGACTATCAGAGACTCGTGCAGCTCAGCCCGGATAAGCTTCATCATTGATCCTTAGGGCCGAGAGAGGGGGATGGAGAGCTATAGGATCATCTCCGGTCGTAACGGTTTCAGAAAGCAAATTTACTTTAGCATATCTTGTTGCTTGAACATGTGAGGCGCCCAAAAGGTAAAATAATGAATCTTAAATACAGCCAATAGGCTTCCTGATGTAAACTCCCTGAAGTCCACTTATAATGTAAGTCTGGATTTAAATCTGACTCTTTACACTCTTAAAAATCAAGGAATCTAAATGGAATCTTTGGGAAAAGGTTAAAATCTTCCTCACACTTATAAAAAGTTATTCTTTTTATAACTTTTCACTGAAAAGTTATTTTGGGGAACCAAAAATTGTTATTCAATACCATCGCTTCGGAAAAATAACCCCTTTTGGTACCTTTATTTTTAATGTGAATTTGTGCATTTAATTTGTTAAATATGTTTCCATATCCCAATTTAGTATTTATGAACTCTGTGGTCATATCAGACATTGCTCGGTTTTTTGAGCATCTTTCCCAGCAGTTTTGTCTTAACCAATGGCGTGAGTTTGGGGCGGGACTATCTGTTTGACTGACCAATGACAGATGTGCAGAGTGTTCAGGAAAACTGTTTGAAACAGTGATTTAGTTTTTGCAGTCCTGGTTGATGATACAACGGTCTATTCTACCATTTTAACCATTTATTCTCCAGAATAAAAATCACGTTTTTTTTTAAATCATCTGAAATGTGCTGCGACTTGTATTCCAAAGCGACTTATATAATGCAATTAACATCAAGCACACAAAATATGTGCAATTCGTGCCGAATGAGAGGTACGTGAACCCAAGCTTATTTGTTATTATGCCGATAGTTTCAGTTAATTTGTTTAGGCTTAACTCTGTAAGGAATGCCACTATAATTTATGTTTGTTCCTGTTCTTTTATGAATATCGTTACATTTCAAATGATTTGTTGTAGAGTGAGAAGAACTAAAACACTTGTTTGTCATTTTGCACCATCAACCGGTCATTTTATTTTTATTCTTTCCGAATGTAATAATAAATGTGACTTGTACACTGATGCGACTTTAATGTGTCTGTGAATATGGTATTGATTTCCTCTTTTTGTGGCCATAGTTTTCCCATTGAGAGGAGAATTAATTGAGGTTAACATGAATCAATCAGTTTGTCCCAGTTGAGATCATAACCCATTGGTGATTTAATCCGCTCCGGACAGCTGGACCGCTATAGATGCAGGAATCATTCTGAACCATTTCCAACGTTAGATATCAAATATATACATAGCTTTGGTCCTTTTTAGCTTCATCGATAATGATTGGTGCTCTAAGAATTTGGCGAGGAGGGTTGGTGGTTTTGCTCACTTTAATTGTCTCAGGTTATTTGCATTTAGTGCGGTCTGTACTTACCGAACTGCGTTGTACGGAGACCAGTGTACCATTTCATGCTTAAGTTGAGCTGTTGACTGGATTACATTCATGTTCTCTTGTTTCCCTGTCAGGATCCTAAAACCACCTGGCATCAATAAGTAATCTCTGGTCAGAGCCGGGGTCAGGTGATGTTCATGAGCCGCTGGACTTCACAGCTCTGCATTTACAATCAGATATTTTGGTTTGTTTCTGTTGCTTCGGGTTGCACTAGACAAAAGGAGACATTTGCATATTATTATTATTATTATTATTCGCAGTGATTCTCTGTATATTTCTTGATTTATCTCTCTGATGCTCTTCGGTCACTTTTCAACGCAATATTTTATGTTTTGATTTTGTTTTTTACTTAATCATAATGGTTTCACACTTGGTGACTTTGGTGGCACTTGATATATGAACACATAAGAAAACTAAGCAAAATCATAGACATGATTCAAAAAGGTTAAATGGTTCTCACGGATCGAAAGTGAAATTAGTGGAAATTAATTAAATTAATACATTTTTGGGGGGTGCAAGCTACAAATTATCCATGATTCATAAAAAAGCACACAGCAATGAAGGGGTTAATTGAAAAATAATAATAAGAAATAGAACATAAATGTTTGTATTGTATTGTAAATATGGAATTATGGAAAAAATGGACCATAATTATTGCATACATATTAATTAGTACCATACTGTTCCCTCAAAATACTAAATCTAAAATATTATTGAACAAAATATTTAGTTTTTTACTGAAAATAAGTTCAATGAGGAGCACCAGAGTTTTTTTTCTTTTCTTCAAACCCGTATGACTTACTTTCTTTGGGTAAACACATGGTTTGTATTATTCATATTTGTGCTCCACTGAAGAAAGAAGGTCATACGAGTTTGGAATGACAAGAGGGTGAGTAAATGATGGCAGAATTGTAATTTTTGGATGAACTGTCCCTTTAAGAAGTGGAAGAACATTGAAAATATGTATCCTGTATTTGTGTGTAAAACAGAGCAGAGCAGTATGCCAAATGTACTGTATATGTTGGCATAATCCACTACATCACCCTGCTAATGAGTGTTATTATCTTTGCTTAAGCTGATGTTTAGCTCAGATATGAGGAGCATGACTTCTGCCATGCCTCTGGGAAAAGGCCATCACCGGCTTTTCCTGGACAACCGGAAAGCCGTAATCGCTGTCCAATGGGTCGGCAGTGATACACCGATCGGTCCTCTGCTGCAACCTTACAGTCCAGTCATTTAAAGCCAGAATGGGGGTCAACCTAGCACAAATTGCAACAGAAGCAAACTCAACTGATTTTGTATCCTCAATATGTGCACTGAAGAAAGAAGGTCATACGAGTTTGGAATGACAAGAGGGTGAGTAAATGATGGCAGAATTGTAATTTTTGGATGAACTGTCCCTTTAAGAAGTGTTTTTTTTTTTTTTTTTTTTTTTGCAGTATGCCAAATGTACTGTATATGTTGGCATAATCCACTACATCACCCTGCTAATGAGTGTTATTATCTTTGCTTAAGCTGATGTTTAGCTCAGATATGAGGAGCATGACTTCTGCCATGCCTCTGGGAAAAGGCCATCACCGGCTTTTCCTGGACAACCGGAAAGCCGTAATCGCTGTCCAATGGGTCGGCAGTGATACACCGATCGGTCCTCTGCTGCAACCTTACAGTCCAGTCATTTAAAGCCAGAAGGGGGTCAACCTAGCACAAATTGCAACAGAAGCAAACTCAACTGATTTTGTATCCTCAATATGTCCTGAGTAAGGAGGGGAAAAAAGCCCTGAAGAATCCCATTATGGGAAAGTTTGAAAAAACCCAAATATAGCCTATTCATACGCCTATTCATACGCCTATTCATTCTTTTTCTCACGTGAATAGGGTAAAATTTTTAACCCTAGATATCACCATGACAATTACTGAGTTGATTACTTGCATCAAGACAAACAAAATATGTATTACAAGTTTTTTTAAATAGTTTGTTAACATGGACAAATGGTTCATAATCTAATTACGTACGTGCTAATTTGCATAAATACCACAACAGATCTAAACATTGGGTATAGCCTGGTGAAAATATCTTGTTGAATCTTGTAAAACAGTAAAACACTTAATGTTGAGGTCTGAATGGAACCCATTTAGGCTTCCCATGAGCATTAATGCATAGAGGCAGGAAGAAGTACTTTAAACCAGCCTTTATTAATTATTATTGCAGAGATGGGGTTTGGGGCTGGGTCTGTGGGACTGTTTCTGGGGGTTCACTTTTTATTCTACCTACCTTTTGTCTTCTGCATTCTCCTTACCATTGTCTCCTGTTCTTCCCTCAGACTCGTCCCCCTGAAACAGTCCCACGGACCCAGCCCCAAACCCAATCTCTGCAATAACATAAAAATATGCCGCTTGATTAAATTAATGCTTTGTTTATTATATATAACCTTGCAGGAAGTTTTAATGGTAGTTTTGATTTCTCATACCATAACCCCTAAAACAAGTCTTTTTGAAACTGGTATTTTTGTTATGCAAAAATACCCACAAAAGGAAGCAGGATATAGCCAAACAAGATGGTAACTGATATTTGATTTAAGCGAATGTACTGTATATGATTTGTGACATTGTAGGTTGTTTGTTGCGCATTGAAGTTAATGAATGAGCTGATTTTGGGATCAGGCTCAGTAATGCACCAGCTGTTTTGTTTTAATCAGGTCTAGAGTATGTCTTTCAGAAAGTCCTTATTTTTTTGTATTATTTTTAACCAGTGACCGAGTTTGTCCCCAGCTCGCGCCTTTATTAGGTGCCGATGTGCCTTGACTTCTTAACGCAACGGGAGGTTGATGAAAAAGGCTCGTCTAAGGCTAGGCTCTGAGGTAAATGTTATTGTGTTTTGGACTGGGAATCTGGTTTGGATTTGGGATTTAATTTGGCTAAAGGCGAGAGCTCTGCATGTGTCTGCAGGGGTCCATGGGATTGACAGGAACATACCGTTGGATAGAGGCTAGACATCTGCACATAGAGACAATGATCCTCCTGTAATTTTAGCCCTTAAAACTCATCTTTGATCACCAAAATGACAAATTTAAAAGTTTTTTCCTTGATATTCTTTTTTTTTCATGCCTTAAAATATCTTGAATGTAACTCGACACCCTTGCCTCATTTAGTATACGCGGTTCTATGAATATACAAATTAGCCCCGCCTCCACTCACTCACTCAGCTCAGAGATCCACTGGTTGACGATCACACGTTGATCTGATTGGTTACAAGGTAGTTTGTGACGTCAGAAACACCAGCGATTTCATACCGTGTTCACTGCAGTTTTAAGGTGAAAATACTCAGTAATGGTGTCAACTTATGAATGTACACATGGTTTGTGTTAAAGCCTATTAAAAACACCACATAGACAGAAACAACATTAAAAACTTGATTTTCACCACAGTGGGACTTTAAACATAGACAATAACTGACAAACGGCAACTGAAACTGAAACTGAGGGCTATATATACAGAGAAACACCAGGGACTAAACCAGATATTTAATTAGAAACAGGTGTAACACATGAGGGCAAATCAACACTATGGCAACAGAAGAACGGAGACAAATGAAACTGAACTGGGAATAGTGCAAAACTAACTCAAACAAAGCTCCAACCCAAAAAGTTACTTATACATCATCAAAGTCTAAAATATTTGCATGACATTATTTGAAAAAAGTATGTTTATATACCTAAACAGTTCATCGTAAAATTCCCTGCTTCTGAACCTTTAGACAGATTTAAAAGGATCTTCAGATTATGAAACATTATCACTCTTTTATCTATTGAGGCTCTTAATCCAAATTTGAGAAAATGAGGGAATCCATATTGTTCCATTTGCGAGCGTCACGTCCTGCATTTCTGTTAATCCTGCTGTTGATGGTGCAATATCACAACATCTGGTCATTTCAGAAATGGATTAGTGGAGCATTCTCATCTGAGATCGCTTGTAAACTTCTTTTTAGGATTTTTGCATAAGCCCAATATGTTCTAAAGCAGCAGTATGCACTTGATTTCTGAACATAATCGCTTTACATGAAAAGTGTTGAGTGTTTAGTGACACAACTTTAAAAACTTTAGTCGTAATCTGTTTTAGCTTTCTAAATTCAAGCTTCAAACTCGGTGAATGTTTAAAAGCCACTACTTTCAATAATGCAGTGTCATTACAATTCGATTCCTTTTAGAGCAGAAATCTACTGGAAGCTTATAGTGTGGAAACTCATTAAAAGCAGAACCTTACAGTGCTGAATCATAAGGAGCAGAACCCAGAGTAAAATTGTTGTGAACGAAACCCTTTAGAGCCATATAGAAAGACAAAACCCTATAGAGTCATATAGAAGAACGAAACCCTATAGAACGAAACCCTATAGAGTCATATCAGAAACAAAACCCTATAGAGCCATATAGAAGAACGAAACCCTATAGAGCCATATAGAAGAACGAAACCCTATAGAGTCATATAGAAGAACGAAACCCTATAGAGCCATATAGAAGAACGAAACCCTATAGAGCCATATAGAAGAACGAAACCCTATAGAGCCATATAGAAGAACGAAACCCTATAGAGCCATATAGAAGAACGAAACCCTATAGAGCCATATAGAAGAACGAAACCCTATAGAGCCATATAGAAGAACGAAACCCTATAGAGCCATATAGAAGAACGAAACCCTATAGAGCCATATAGAAGAACGAAACCCTATAGAGCCATATAGAAGAACGAAACCCTATAGAGCCATATAGAAGAACGAAACCCTATAGAGCCATATAGAAGAACGAAACCCTATAGAGCCATATAGAAGAACGAAACCCTATAGAGCCATATAGTCATATAGAGCAGAACCCTACAGTTTGGAACATTGTACTGCAGAACCCTGCATAGACTAAAACAGAACCCTGTAGAATAGAATTTTACTAAGAACCATACTCTATATAAGATTCCTCTTTCTGTAGTGTTCTGGTATAGTGGTTTATAGGGGTCCTGTTCTACTGTATTTGGTTCCACTGCATAGCATTATGCTCTATAAGGTTTCTCTCTATAGGGTTCTACTCTAAAAGGTTCCTCTATAAAGTTCTCTATTTTTCTAACAAAATTCTATAGGGTTTTATTTAAGTAACTCTGCAGTGTTCTGCAGTGTTAGAATATGTAGGGTTCCGATCTTTATGTATCAATTCTGCTCTATACGATTCCATTTTATGAGTCTCTGTTCTGCTATGTACGAATTGAACTTTGTAGTGGATCCTTTTTATGGGGTAGAACCCTATAGAGTTGGAACCTTATAAATAAACTGTATAAACTAAGAGGAACCTTATAGAGGAGAACTATGGAATGGAGCAGTATAGAGCACAATCTTAAAGAAGCTATACTTAAATAAATGAATAGAACCATATAGAGTGGAACCTTATAGAGAGCAGAACACTGTACTCTACAGGCTGGAAGATTGTAGAGCAGAACATGGCTAAGCTACTAGAACAAACCCCTATAGAATAAAATATTAAAAGCAGAACTTTATACTGAATGGGTAGAACTCTATAAAACTGAACCTTAAGAAGAATTTGTCTATATAGAGCAGACCACTATGTACTTAAAGAGAAAAATATATAGAACTCTAAACCTTATAGAGCAGAACCGTATAAAATGAAACCTTACAGATCAGAACCCTACAGACCAGAAGATTGTAGAGCAGAACCCAGCCAAGGCTAGAACAGATTAAATAGCAGAACATATGGAGCCGGGCCCTATGGAGAACAAACTTAGAGCAGAAAATATGTAGATCAGAAAACAGAATGGAAACATATAGAGCAGAACTACAGAGTGGAACCCTATAGAGCGGAGTCGTATAGGTCAGAACCTTATAGATTGGAATCATGTAATGCAGAACCCGGCTAAGGCTAGAACGGACCCTTGAATAGAACTATTAAAAACAGAACTGTATTGGGCAGTGGAGCCTTATAGAACGAAATCTTACTGGGCTGAAATTGGTCATATAAATTAGAACCCTACAGTTTGGAATATTGTGGAATCAGCAGAACCATATAGAGTGGAACCTATAGAAACCTTGTAGAGCAGAACCCGACAGTGATCCCTGCTAGAACCCATAGACTGTAAAAAAAAAAAATGTACGGAGTGTCCGTGACGCAACCGTAAGTTTCAGAGGAGCATTTTTGAAGCCCAAAGTGGGCGGAGCCGGCCGTCGCCATCTTGGCAGCGCGTCACTCCTGGATAACCGAAAATGGGCAAAGAGACAGGATTAGCTGAGGTGACGTGACGCTAACAGACAAACGCTAGTAGTGACATCAACGGCAATCCACCTGTCACTCAAGTAGCCACGCCCTTAATTATGCAGAACTTTAAGGCTTATATAATTTAAACAGATGAGTTTTAAATAAATTAACCCTCCACACAGTCGTCATGAAGGGCAAAATTAGCTATATAGACCAAAACCACTTTTTGCACCAGGCTCTAAACACATTTTTTTCTGCTGTAAAGTTGGGCATTTTAACATGGGGGTTTTGGGATTGACTCTCTTTTGGAGCCTGTCTCTAGTGGCCAGTCGATGAATTGCAGTTTAAGTCACTTCCGTGTCGGACTCAAGAGAGAGAACCCTATAAAACTGAATTTTACAAAGAACTGACCTTTAAACTGAATCTTATAGAACAGACCTACAGATCTGAATGTTTTGGTGTCTAACCAAGAAGAGTAGAGCATCTATAAGAGCCGCAGCTCAGGTGTCTCTCCAGTCAGATGTAGCTCATGTGATTTGATTGTGGTTTGTGTGCATCACGTTCAGGGGGTCCACCATCTGGTGTTCTGCATCAGTGCGTGACCCTCAGTCAAAACACACTCGAGCCGAGCCGCTCCGAACACACCAGGTCAGCATACATCTGGACGTGACGCAACTCCCGAACTCCTTTGCTGCTTTATCTTTTGTATTACACGTGACATTTTGATCTCGGACTGCTGTGTGAGTCACATTGTGTGTTTGTCTTTTGGAGTTAGACGGAGAGTGTGTTTGAAAGGAAATGTGTGTTTATGCAAGTGTAATCTCTCATGTGGTTAAACTCTCTCCCATCTGTCCAGTGTGTGTGTGTGTGTGGGGGAATCCTTTTGAGTGTTTTGAGGCTCTTCTTACACACACTAACAATATTCTAGATTAAGAAACGGTGTTCAAAACCACGACTAGTCTGTGGGTTTTGTGAACGACTAGATTATTCTGTGTTAAGAGCGTCCTGTATAACGAGGCTTGGCTGTGTTTTTGCTGCTGTGTTTTTCAAACAGTTTGGACTATTTTTAGCTTTATGTTTTAGCACATTTTATAGCAGTGCAATAAAGAGGATGAATTTAAAAACTTTTGCAAAAAGTGTTTTAACAGCAGAATGGCACATGCAATAAAAGAAAATAAAGAACAAGATGATAATGGATGGAGTTAAAGACAAATAAGTCCAAGTAAATTTTATTTATACATCACTTTTCAGAATTGACATCGTTTCACAGCAACTTTATAGAGAAATATTGCTGGATTAATGTCTAAAAGACATTTTTGTCTCAATTTGCATACGATCAGTTTTCAATGTTAGGCAAGATTGCAGTTAACGTCTCAAATCATACTGTGTTAAAAATATAGTGTGTCAATATAATATTTCTTGTGCATTTTTTTTTTTAAGTGTGCAGCTTTTGGCTAATGTTACCCACAAGCCCTTGCATTAGAGGAGGAGCTTATGACGAGACTCTTTTGACTTTTCCAGTGGCAAAGAATGCATTTTTTTTTAATTGAAATTATATTGAATACTGTATATTAAAGTAATTAATTTAGTTAGATGCTAATGCAAATAGTATGAGAGAAAAGGTTCTTTAATATTGCATTTACAAGGTAGTTTGTTACAATACCAGCATACTGACCAGTGCATACTTTTATTATTTGCATGTGAATTGAGGTGGAGGGATTTCGATGGGGATCAGATAGTGATGTGGTTTTGAATACTTTGTTGAAATCATTAAATGGAAAGAGATGCACGCGTATGTAACGGCAGATCTCTCCTACTAATGTCCACAGGTTCCTCATGGTCCTCGTGTGTCTGATATTCAGTGTCCTGTCCACCATCGAGCAGTACGCAGACTTCGCCTCAGGATTGCTCTTCTGGATGGTGAGTGTTTCACTAGATATCATCACTTCTTTAATTCTTTTATTGTGCTGCAAGTGACATTTCCAGGAGGCGAATGCAGTAACGTTTACTCCCACTGGATGGCAATGTCATATCTCAGTTGAGTTGATGTTGAGTTCATGGAAAGGGCTTGAAGGCTTGTTTTCCCAGGACCACATTAAACATAAGTGATTTAGCAGTTTGTATTTCTGTCAGCACACCCACACCTGTAGACACCTGCAGTGGGGCGGATCCCAGAGAAAACCCCGAGGCTTTGAACACCGTACAGACACACTTCATCAAACCAGCATTTAATGCATGTTTAATTACCCTGCCTGGATGACAGATTTTTAGTGAGAGACATGAGTGAGTGTGTGTGTGTCTATTTATTCTGTGTGTGAGATAATCCCCAAAATCCCTTTGAAATAGAGAGTTTTTGGCTCCAATCAAAAGTCAAAGATCTCAATATGAACTAAAACATTCATTTTAATAGCTCTGGCAGCCAATCCTATTGTCAATCACTGTTGACTCATTTGT
>FLSR01004885.1:3541087-3559207 GCA_900092035.1 Leuciscus waleckii | reverse complement strand
ATATATTATATATAATTTTACATTAATATATTATCAATAAATTAATAATAAAATAAATTATGTATTGCTTCTTTAATAAATTCATAAAACTATAAATAATATATGTATACAATATACAACATGTATAATACATTAATATAAAAATATGTAAAACTGTATATAATTTTTATAAATTCTAATTGATATAAAACTCTATCAACATCATTCACAACATCATTCATGAATATCACATATAATTGTGCTTTTATTTTGTAACCGTACTATGGTAATGTTTAATTTTTTTTACTTTTATGGCAAGTTTTTCCATTTAGTTTATTTATTTTGTGGTAGCCGATTGTGTGAACTGTCTTCCTCTGTGTGCAGGGCATTCTGGGATCGGGCTTTGCTCTTAAAGTCCAGCAGAAACAGAGACAGAAGCATTTTAACCGTCAGATTCCCGCCGCAGCCTCTCTCTACAGGTACAAACCACTTCTCATACACAACACGTTCAGTGAGCATTTCTCTCCTAATAATCTTTATAAAACGGTTAGTTCCAGTCCTTGATTCTGATTGGTCAATAATAGCTGTGTTTTATTCACGATAAATGTATTCACGACCGCTTCACCCAACGGTTCTATGTATCACTACACAACACCCCTAGCAACCACTCTTAGCAACGTAAACACATGTGTGATCTCATTGATATTGTTCATTGAAGCTTATAGAGTAGAGTATTGTAGAGATCGTTAAGCGAGTGTACTTGCATTTACTGTAGATATAGCATTTTCCTTCAGGTCAGTCCTATATTTGTAATAAAACAATCCGTGTGAATGTCCGCTGCGATATCTTGTCCTTTTAACAGTTAAGGGGTTTTCCGTGTCCTAGTCATTTGTCAGTTGCGTCTTGCTTCTCCGTGTTCACGACAAGTTTGAGTCCTTTCAATGTAAAAGTCTTCTCTACTGACTTGACTCACTCATAAAGACAGTCTCTGCCGCCATCTAATGGTGAAATAATCTATGTAACTTCTATTGCTGTTCACGATCAGGGACTATTTTTTCCGGCGGAAGGAATGCTTTTAGTGATTTTACCTCATGAAAGTTGCATAGATACATATTTTTCCGATTTAATATTTGTAATGTGTGGTAACCATTTTATAAAAGCAATAAGGTACTCGAGTCTAGTGCTGTACCGTGAATAAGTCACGGATCACTCCGCTTCGACTCGTGCCTAACAACGCCCTTCAGCCGTGACTTTTTCATACCTTATTGTGTTCATCTATGTAACTCAGACGCTGTGGAGATGCTACGCTTGCGAGAAGTCCAACGGGTGTACGGCCACGTGGAAGATGTACGTGCTGACGGGCGACTACATTCCCATCATACACTCGGAAAACTCCAGTCCGGGCAACTTCAGACGGCTGGTGAGGAAACACACACTCCCTGTTTGCGAACGGATATTTCTCTGTCTTGTCTTTCAAACCCTTTGTGTTGTTTTTGGTCATTGCATGTTCTTTCCTGTCGATTGTCCCGACTGAGCCTCCATAGCGGGACACTGCAAAGCCCAGACAGTGGAAGCATTTCTCTAGAGGGGCTTATTGTGCGTTAAGTCTTTTCTATAGGCTCATGTGAATTTCCCAGAATGCATGTAAAGGCCTCTGCAGGGCGTAGGTGAACAGGAGAGGGTGTGATGGGCGGTTTAGATTAACATTGGACAGTATTTAGCTTGTCCAGTAACAGACTATTTTCCACATGGCTACCCTGCTGGTTTTGTCTTTAGTGTTATATTTGTCTTTTACTTGTAGAGATGGGAAGTCAGACTCATTTTAGCTTCTTAGTTCATTTGGATGGTTCCTAATATTTTTAATACACATTCCTGGTTTGAAATATATCAGCTTACAGAAGTAAAATGTGTTGTGAATGCCACTTCATTTTGCCTTCAAATGCATATTTATTGTGTGACTTTTCCAGCTACTTTTTTTTTTGGTCCGAGAATGTCTTTTCTCTCATTATCTAGTGTTGTGAAGATCAGTGTGTTTTATTGAATCAGTTCATTCGGGTTGTTCATATAAATGAACTGATTCTCTGATTCATTTTCTGTGCAGCATTTTATACTTTTTTTATTGCAGCATATAAATATTGATTTAAAATATAATCATAAATGTTCCTGAATGATTTTTGAAGGATCATGTGACACTGAAGACTGGAGTAATGATGCTGAAAATTCAGCTTTGATCACAGGATATAAATTACATTTTAACATATATTCATATAGACAACAGTTATTTTAAATTGAAATAATATTTCACAATATTACTGATTTTACTGTATTTATAATAAAATAAATGCAATCTTGGTGAGCAGATCAGACATTTGTAGTTGCATTAGTTGTAATTAGTAATATAAACGGTTACAGTTTCAAATCAACATGAAATTATGTTTTTTTACTCTTTAATTTGACACATTTACAGTAAACGTTGATATTCAAGGAGAAAATGAAGGGGCGAGACTTGATATTTTGAGATTGCATTTATTAATCATAGTCAATATTAACTGCACTGTGAATAACATGAACAATATATAACAACTGTTTATTAACTAACATTAACAAAGATTAATACATACATGTTAGTTAATACATGAACAATGAACCTTAATGCCAATTGTTACTGTTGTTTTTAGTGTAAATGTGTCTGCAAAATTAAAAAGTATGAAAAAAATACTGTTTAAAATAATAACTTGTTAGTAGCCTGTAGTGTGGCAAACTATATTGTATATGTTTTTTAAACAGCTTGACTGTCATTTAACTAGTTCAGAAGATGAAAAGCTAGTAGTTTAACGTCCCCCACACTGCCTTCGAGGGACTTTACGCGCTTGACACGGAGCCAGAAGCTTTTTGCCATTCAACATTTTAATTAACACTGTGCCGAGTGACGGGTTTAACCCCGCGGTGGATTCCACAGGGCGATTTTCAAGGTGAGAATAAAAGAGAGAGCCGGTCGGGATGTAGGTTGAGGTGTGAGAAGCGCCGCGAGAGGCCTGATGTCATGGGACGGAGTGGTTTCTCGGTGTCTCTCGCTCACCCGTTTGACCCCCTTTGTCTGTCTCGCACAAAGACTCAGTCAAATGCCATGATGTCATCGCAGCCTCTCTCCTGGGAGCAAAACCTTTGTGTAGCGCAAGAACAACAAAACAATCTTTGTGTAGCTCTGACTCCAAAACATATTGGGTCCAACTCTTTCCGCGCGGGCGTGTGACTGCTCTCGTTCATAAACCTCTCATTCATTCATCCGCCCCGCGTTTACCCCCCCCCCCAGTGGGAAGCCCTGATTTTATGGTTTTTCGTGACGTGACAGTGGGAAGCCCTGATTTTATGGTTTTTCGTGACGTGACTCATGTTTTACTCCGGAGGTATTCGCTTGTGTAGGTTGCAAAGTCACCGCAGAATTCATAAATTCACAGCATGCATATTCATGATGCTCTCCAATAAAGGGCAAATTGAAATTCATACTGTGGGATTTTTGCCCCGTGAATCGTCCATGTTTTTGTTTGTTTTTTTACGCAAGTCTTATCAGCCATTCTTGGGAAGAAACAAAGAGTTTCTTGAAACCGCCGCGTCGATTTCTTATCAGATTAAATATGAGATTTAATGTGGCTTTGTTTTTGGATTAAGGATTCGGACGTCACCGTTCTTCTGAATTTCTCTCTGCATGCAATAATGCATAATGGCATTTGAAGTGAAAAATCATCATTTACTTTCACTCATGTTGCGTATGACTTGCTTTTTTTTGTGAAATTATTTGAAGAGTATTTGCCGTTGTTTTCCATAAAATATGAGGGAGTGAAAAGATAAATGAAAGTGTTTTATTAGTTGTTTTCAGTGTAAATGTTTCTGCAAACTAGTGTTATTTTAGCATTATTTATGTGTTATTATAGAATTTATTAATATTTTGTTTTCAGTGTAAATGTTTCTGCAAACTAGTGTTATTTTAGCATTATTTATGTGTTATTATAGAATTTATTCATATTTTGTTTTCAGTGTAAATGTTTCTGCAAACTAGTGTTATTTTAGCATTATTTATGTGTTATTATAGAATTTATTGATATTTTGAATTAGCTTTGTTTTATGCTTTCAGCTTTCATTGTAATTTTGTTATGAGCTTTTGTCACTTTTACTGTTTTTTTTTACTTTATTTAAACTTGTTTTTCACCACATGGGGGTCTTTAACTTTAACTTTAACTTTAACAATGATCAATTTACTAGTTCAGATAACCATCATTTACTCATCCCATCTCGTTCCAAACCCGTAAAACACTTTTGAAGAGTATTATTTTTTATTGTTGTCCATTTATAAAGGGGTAATCCAGCTCTGGAAATGACAAAAAGCATTATAAAACTTGTAGTGCATGTGACACGTGCGCTAAATTCCATTTTAGATGAATAATTCCTTTAAAAAGTCCATGTAATGTTGTGACTCTTGCCTCCTCAGAGCAAGCGATACAAGCGGAAGCCCAAGGCCACGCGTGATAACGGTTCTCTGGGTCCCGGAGGAGAACGAGCCATTTCCATCCCGCAAATCACCTATGACCACATCGATGATAAAGACGGGGTCTTCTCAGACGAGTCCTCAGGTGACACAAGCTTAATATTCTCTTCTCAATTACCACTGACTTCTGATATCATAGGTCATGTAAGACATCATCTGGGATTCAGTTAAGTTACTGAAAGATGTATAGCTCATCATAAAACCATATATTTTGCTTTGGGAAGCTTCATTGGTGACGCTGTTTTTGATCCGTTCACTGTCGATATGTTTTCATGCACTGATTTCATCCGTCCGTCAGTGAATCCAATCCTATATCATTACTGTTTATATGACCTAAACTTTGTAATCCAATTCAAATATTCATTTACATGTGCATTACATCTATTCTGAACATAATTTCTAAATATTTGACCATATGCAGGTTTGCGAGACGTAAATAAACACACACACCGCGGCACTGCTAATGTGCGCAAGATGTTTTAGTATCAGATCGAGAAAGTATTTGGATTTAAAGGTTTACGCGCATAATCGGATCGATTGAGGGGTTTACATGAAGACAGTTCAGTTCAATTGAGACTTCACTATATTTTTTCATTTTAATTTTAATTTTAATTTTAGTTGAAGTTTTAATAATTCTATTTGCTATTTATTTTATTTTATATAAAAAATTTTATCTGATCGAGAAAGTATTTGGATTTAAAGGTTTACGTGCATAATCGGATCGATTGAGGGGTTTACATGAAGACAGTTCAGTTCAATTGAGACTTCACTATATTTTTTCATTTTAATTTTAATTTTAATTTTAGTTGAAGTTTTAGTAATGGTTGTGTGTTTTTGTGCTTGTTAGTGTGGAATAAATTTTATCATCCGATGGAGAAAGTATTTCCAGTTTTCCGTGTCAGAAATTTGTCCGAGTTTTTTTTTAACATGGCTGATTGGATCGTTTGAGGAGTTTGAAGAGATGAAGAGAGTTTATTTCAGTTTCTCAATCCGATATTAGCATATTATAGTTTGCATGTAACATTGCCAGTGTTGACCCACTGTTAAGAAGAGGACCTTGTTCCTGATGTTTCTTCTTAACAGTGTCACATGAGAAGCCTGTCCGTTAAATGAATTAGACCGCGGCAAATCTGAGCTTGATTTTATTAAGTCTTGCGTATGAATGAGTGTCGACTCGTATTGGCCAAATTCAACAGATCGCTCTCATCTGGCTTCCAGAAAACTGGAAAATACCTGAGTAGTAATAAGCACAAAAATGTTGAACTCGCATCCAAGAAACTGAAGTGAAAGTTTCTTCTCCACTGGAGCGTCCAGTGAAATTCATCAACCAGAAAACAAGACACAAAAGAGGCTGCAGTCGTTTACGTCCTCCATTCTTTTACCCCATAAATTGAGCGGAAGCGCATAAAGAGGATGGAAAGATGAAAAGTTTCGACGTGACCCACTTTTCCATACTGAATAAATGTCATTTTCCACATGTGAATGGAAGGCATCCGGCGCTCAAACGGTCCCCTGCTAAACCAGTCTGTTAATAAGTCTGTTTTTATGAGTTTTCCTGTCAAACGGCTTCATCATAAAAGCAGACACATCAACACAGACGGTCCCCAGCAGAGACGTCTCTTCTGAAGCTTAATTAGAAGTGAAGAGGGGAAAGATAATGAAATCGCAGCACATGTCTGAAGTCCTTTGAACTGGGGAAAAAGAAAAAATCATGTTCAGCAGTTCCGCTTATCAAAGCCTTCAGCCGGTTAGATGCTCTGAGCGTTTGTTGAAAAAGTATATTTACCATTCATTTTAGCATCTCAGTTAGCATTAAGTGCTAAAGTTCTGAGATGAATCATAACATTTAGGAAAAGTGACATTTTCAACCCATCATGTAACACATTTCTGAGTTAAACTGGATATTCAACAAGACAAATACAGGAGGACTTGGTTTTTATCCGTGGGAATTGACTGGGATTGTAAAAAGTTAGGCCAAATGTCCCACTAAGTTTAAACGGTTACATGTTTTTCCCTTACGCAGGCATCGCAAACTTTTCCGATCGTCAGGTGAGAACTTTGGCGCTGTGGTTTTCTGCTTCTGCTTCTGCTTTTTTGCGAGTGCATGTTGTATTGATGTGGCTTGCAACTTAAAGACGCTTAAAAACAAAAAGTGACAATTAAAAGGCAGCGGTTTGCATAAATTATTCAATGCGTGTTAAAGCAGTTTCATTAAAACAGATATGTAAAAAAAAATTTAAATAAAAGAAGAAATGAAAATGTAAGAGTATAGAGATGTGAAATCGACGTGACTAGCAGCTCAGATCATTTGGAGTTTGATGAGAAATACACACACACACACACACACACACACACTCACATGTCACCGTGATTTTGCCAAGTAAGACATGTTCCTGGATCAACATATTTTGTTGAACCTGGAATAACATTCCTGTCCCAAAATGTAGTCCTTACCCTATCCCTACCCCTAAACCTAACCCTACCCTAAAATCAGAGGGAAATGACTGGTGAATAACACTGATGTTGAAGCATCTCACCCTGGATCTAAGCCTAAACTTGACATAAACTGTAAACTTGTCCCTCAAATCTGATTGGTTGATTGGAAAGTTGTTCCAGGATCAACAAAGATGTTGATCCAGGAACATGTGGTACTTGGTGCAATCACGTTCACCGTATATATATATGTATATGTATGTGTGTATAAGGAAAACTGCATCAGTTGAGTGCATGAAGTGTCCAACAATCCACACTTTGTTTTTTCAGTTAAATAAGTGCATCATCTGGGTATTTGATGTGGAATTTTGTTCTTTTATGAATTTTTACACTAATAAAAATGGCATAGATTAGTGCGCAATTTGGGACGCGCCTCTTTTATCAGGCTAATTGGTTAACATGCATAACATAATGCACTTAATATTTCAGTCTAGTAAGTGCATAATTTGGTTTAAAGTGCACTTTTTCTTATATATTTATGCAAAAAAAAACAAAAAACTGGCATAAGTATTTTCAACTTTCGTATTGATCGTGTTCTGCCTCTGCCGCTTATCTTGTGTTGTTTGTCATTTAGCATGATCTTAGTTTGCACTTTTTCTTCTGCTGCATGTCAATAGACGGCAGCGCTCGTGGTCGGCTTTCACTCTCAGCTGTCCTTCTTCTCCAGGTATCTGTCTGTCTTTTCCTTGCCTCGTTTATGCAATTGCCCTCTCTTTCTTTCTCTTGCTTTCTCAGTCTCTTTTCTTGAGTTTTCTCCAGAATAGGTACATTTTCTGATATTTGTGCAGTTATTTTTATTCTATCACATATAAACACTTGCCTGTTTATCTTTTATATCATCTGTCATGCGAGTTTGTGGTTTATTGGAGATACTGTAATTGAATTTTCTCGACAGTTAAGAAAAAGTTGGATGGCCCCGTGATCTCCCGAAACAACAGTCTGATGGATGAACTGGACTTCACTGGTGAAGATATCGCTCTACCTGTAGTAACAGACGCTTCACAGTGAGTTCCTCTGGTTTTTCATCCATCCATCGAGCTCTGTGGTTGTTTGCTTGTGTGTGGTTTGCAGGCTGATGTTGTTCAGTTTAGGAGTTTTGTGTTTGCGTATGTGGTGTAAACTAGCAAATGCTTTTAGATTTTCCTCTTTTCCCCTGTCGTTTCATTTCTCTTTTAAAGTATCCTCACCTTTTCATCCTTTTCCCTCCGAATCATCTCAAGATCTTCCTGTTCCTCAGCTGTGAGATGAAGGAAAGCGCCTGTTTCTCTCTTTCAGTCTGTTGAAAAGCCCGTTTGTGGCAAAAGAAGAAGAATCAGTCTCTACTCAGCATCTGAATACAACCAGGTACTGTTTCCTGCCTCAATCCTGTCTGTTTCCTGTCTCTGTTTCCGGTCTCATTCCTGTTTGTTTCCGGTCTCATTCATCTCTGTTTCCTGTCTGTTTCCGGTCTCATTCCTGTTTGTTTCCGGTCTCATTCATCTCTGTTTCCTGTCTGTTTCCGGTCTCATTCCTGTTTGTTTCCGGTCTCATTCATCTCTGTTTCCTGTCTGTTTCCGGTCTCATTCCTGTTTGTTTCCGGTCTCATTCATCTCTGTTTCCTGTCTGTTTCCGGTCTCATTCCTGTTTGTTTCCGGTCTCATTCATCTCTGTTTCCTGTCTGTTTCCGGTCTCATTCCTGTTTGTTTCCGGTCTCATTCATCTCTGTTTCCTGTCTGTTTCCGGTCTCATTCCTGTTTGTTTCCGGTCTCATTCATCTCTGTTTCCTGTCTGTTTCCGGTCTCATTCCTGTTTGTTTCCGGTCTCATTCATCTCTGTTTCCTGTCTGTTTCCGGTCTCATTCCTGTTTGTTTCCGGTCTCATTCCTGTCTGTTTCCGGTCTCATTCCTGTTTGTTTCCGGTCTCATTCCTGTCTGTTTCCGGTCTCATTCCTGTTTGTTTCCGGTCTCATTCCTGTCTGTTTCCGGTCTCATTCCTGTTTGTTTCCGGTCTCATTCCTGTCTGTTTCATGTTTCTTTCCTGTTTCTTTCCTGTCTCTTTCCTGTTTGTTTCCGGTCTCATTCCTGTTTGTTTCCACCCTCATTCATGTTTCTTTCCTGTCTGTTTCCTGCCTAATTCCTGTCTTGGTCTGGTCTCTTTCCTGTCTGTTTCCTGTCTCATTACTGTCTTGTTTTCTGTTTCTTTCCTGTCCCGTACATTTGATTATATGATTATATGATTATGTGATTATGTGAGGCATCCTCTCAGTTTTTCTCTCTCTCAGCTGTGGTGATTTTGAAAGCTGTGACTTTTTTTCGTAACCCTTTACAATAAGGTTCCATTTGTTGACATTAGTTAAATACAGTATTTAGAGTGACTATAGTAATGAACTAACAAGGAAAAATACTTCTGATGCATTTATTAATCTTAGTTGATGTTAATGTAAACATTATACAAATGCATTATTAAAATCAAAAGTTGTATCTGGTAATATTATTGAATGGACCTGAGCTACAATGAACAGCTGTGTTTTAATTAGCTAACATGAACAAAGATGAATACATACTGTAACAAATGTATTGCTAATTGTTAGTTGTATTCACATTAAAAAACTTTAATTAATGGGACCTTATTATAAAATGTTACCAACTTTGTTTACCTAGAAGTTTTGGTCATTGTATTACAAAAATACTTATATTTACTAAGCCGACTCAGTGAATCGTTTCTTTTGAAAAGGTCATTTTAATTCATCCTTATGTAACAGATTGTTCCAAGACATCTTGGCTGTCATAATCTGTCATATATGAAATGACAGATCTTGTTTTATGAGTCTGTGCACTGTCAACTTGACTGATTCAGTCGGATATAATAAATCATACAGACCGGTTTTGTGACCATGATTCCCACGCTCCTGGAAAAGCCTGGAAATATCAGGGAATTTCATAAGTGTGTTTTCTAGGACTAGAAAAAGCCATGAAAAAAAAAATCATTGAAGTTTCCATAGTCAGTATTTATTTATTTTTTTTTAAGATATGATCAATTCTAAATAATCACTTTTTTGACTACAAATGACTACAATATTTTATCTTTTAAGAAATTCTGGTATCCTAGAAAACGTATGGAAATTAATTAGTCAGAAAGTGTGGGAACCTTGTGTGACTCTGTTCAGCTGATCCAAACTCATCTTTCTACACTTATTTAGGCCAACATAAATATAGTCTATAGTCCATAAGACGCATTAAAAGATTTATAAGGCACATAATAATCAGTAATATTATTGATTTTGCTGTTCCTGAACGTGAGCTGGATGATGAAGCCACTGTTTTCTGTAGAGCTGCTTTACGGTACGTCAACTTTGTTTAATAATTTAAAAAGTTTGCAACATCGACGGTTATTAAACTGAATTGAATCAACACTGACGCAAAGTGAATAATGACACTATTGTCTTCTTCACAGCAGAATATGAATTCATCTCATATTTTAAGTTTGCATCATTGATTCTCTTATTTTTCCTGTTTATTACAGCGAAGCTGCTTTGAAACAAACCCATAAAAGCTCTATAAGAAATCAAGATAACTAGACTTTTAGTCTCTGCTGTGCTGAAAACGCAGGTCTGTTTCCGAGCAGGGCTTGTTTTTGTCATCTGGCCACTCCTGTGAAAGCATCTCATGTGACTTTCAGCATGTGCTCTGTGTTTTCCTGACACTGGGCGCTGTCCGCTCTCCTGCCGCCCATGATGAGGTGTGCTAGCGTGGGCCTGTCAAGACCAATGAAAGCATATCTCTCATTAGGGCCTGTGAGAAGCCCTGAAGCTCATATTAGGGCGGGAAATAAGAACAGGAAGGGCGTGAGAGAGGAAGTGGGCGGTAAAAGAGATGCCGGGTGTAGCGCTGTTTGATCAGAGAAACACAGAATTTGACCTATAGTTATAAGTTTTGGTTCCATAAGTATCATTTTTGTGTCTCAGATTGACCTGTGAGCGTGTTTGTCCATCTATAGTCGTCTCTCTCGATAGATGTAACATCTCCCAGATGCACTTAAAGTCATTCGTGTCTGAACGAGGTTGATGTGCTGTTTTGTTTAGTTTGACCTTTGACCTCATCTGTGAATCTGCCACACCTATTATGCTTTTTTTTTCCACGTTCAACTTTCTTTAGTGTGTATTGTTGCTGCTTGAGCATGAAAACGTCCCTCCAGCGGGAGTTCTTCTCTATATCAGTGCCACTGTTTCTGAACTCCCTAAAACGCCTCCATTGAAGTCTTGAGTTTCTTCTGGGAACGAACACGTCACAATATTCCTCATTATAATAATTCATATTCAGAATAAAGGGGCGAGGCCTGGTTGAGTTAGTTCGTAGTGAAACTGGAGGTTATGGTAATTAGGGGCGGGACATTTCCTAAACACACTCGAAGTGCTCGACCAATCACGACACACTGCTCCAGCCGACCAATCAGAGCACAGTGTGTTTTTCAGAAGGAGGGGCTTCATAGAGACAGGAACTAAACAGAGCGTTACTGACAGACTGGGAAGAGAGGAGCCGCAACAATGGAGAATATGAGGAAAAAAATCAACATTCAAGCAGGAAAACCTGTTCTAGTAGAGACTAACAACAACATCAAGACTGTAAAAGGGTGTAATACGGCCGCTTTAAAGTGTGAATGGCATTGTTTTCTGAAATATTCCACTATAGTTATTAGGTCTTATTGGGAATCAGTCCACAAAAGTGTATTGTTCTCTGTCAGATATTCAGTCAGGTCTCGCCAAGAATGATGGGAGTGGGAACGCGCGTCGTATTGACACAAAACAACTCTGTCTGAGACGAAGTATAATGAAGGATGAAGTGGAGGAGGATCAGCCAGACTTCTGTGAGTCTCGAGAGTATGAAATCATCAGTGACTCATGTGACATGGTTACTGAGATCATTTACACTGTGAATATCTTCAGTCTCAGAGAGGGTCTGATAATATGTAAATCTGAGAACTCTGAAATTATGCCAAATTAGTATATTCTCTCTCTCTTTATTTGAGTTTGTTTGGCATGTTGTACTACTCATATAATTATGCTAATTCCTGTATTTATGCAATACTTGGATGACTTACAAGTACAAGCCAAAATGTGCAGCGTACATCCAGAGCACATTGTGTAAGATTTGGTATCCCACAATGCAATGCACTCTACTTGACCTTCCATTTCCGGTGTGATGCATCTGGAAAAAAGTTTTGCCATAAATTGTAAAAAAAATGCAAAATAACTATTTTAAATAGTTTCTATATAGTAAATTCATTTTCATAATATGGAATATAGAAGCCTTGCGATGGCTCATTATTTAGATAGATACTCATTTTATTAGTACTAGTTTTTATTTTACATTTGTTTACCATTTTTAATAGTAAACGTATTAAATATATATTTGTTGGCTGAGACTTTCCTTTAATTTTGGTGTATAAATTCCAAGATGTGTTTGAGTCTTAGTGACTCAAAATGGAGTAATTGTAAGTTGCTTTGAATAAAATCGTCGGTAAAACTTCAGTTTAGGGTCCAATTATAAACTAGTTGCTTTTTAGCATGCCTATTACTAGGATATTAGTACTTATAAAGCACATATTAATGCCTTATTCTGCATGACCATATTCTACATCCTTTAATCTGAATTAACAAGTACTTTACTTACTGTTGAATTCCAGTGATTAGGAGTTTGAGGCAAAAGTTGTAGTAAATAGTAAGAATACTTTATGAATAAATGCAAATGCTAGTCTCTCACTCTCTCACTCTCTCTCTCTCTCTCTCACTCTCTCACTCGCTCACTCTCTCACTCTCTCACTCTCTCTCTCTCTCTCTCTCTCTCTGCTTTTGTCGTCCCTGCTCAATCCCAGAATCCTCTGTGATATCATTGCTGGATTATGTGTGTGTGTGTGTGTGTGTTGGATACATCAGCGCTGCGAGTGAGTCAGGTGGAATGTTAAGGCTTGTGTTTTTCTGTGGCCGTTTAGTCATGAAAGCTGAACTGAGATCAGGTTTGAGACGGGTTTACCAGACAGGCTCAATGAAAGGTCTTTTCATGAGGACTGAACTGAAAGAGCAGGATTTGTAGGGGTTTGTGTCAAATTAATGAATTGCTGTGGCGTTGTGAGAAGATCTTTGACTGTGTTCTGGCTGCCGGGAGTGTTTGGGAATGAGCTGAGCACTTCAAGCACTCGGACCGCCAGCTCCTGCTCAAACATAATTCAGGATTTCCAGCAGATTTATTGCTTGTGTAACGAGGACACTTGGCTTCTAGTCTCGTCTAGCCGGACGTTTGACTATCAGCATAAACTGTGGGTCAGTTTCAAGGGGGTTTTCTGTACAAGCACACATTTTTTTTTTTTTTTTAAGGGAAAAAAAGAAAAGATATGTATGTATGTGTGTATATATATTTATATTTCAATATTTAACTTTATTTAAATTCTTAATTATTTTAAGTTTACACACACACACAAACATTATTTATATATAAATACATTAATCTGTCCCGGCTCTCCCCTACTGTAAATAACAAAATGAAAGCATCTTGAAAATACCTTTTAATAGCAATAACAATTACAATAAATGTAATAAAAAAAATGTATGTTTTTATTTAAATTGTTTTAATATATTTTAATTTAGTTTATATATATATATGTATATGTATATGTGTGTGTGTGTGTGTGTGTGTTTGTGTGTGTGTATGGTGTATAAGATAAATTAAAATATATTAAAACATTTAAATAAAAACGTACATATTTTATTTTATTTTATATTATTTTAAATTTCATTATTTTGTGTGTGTGTGTGTGTATAATAAAGTAAATATAAATCATATTAAATAATTAAATATAGGGCTTGTATCAGATCTGTTGCTGTGTCAGTTTGCGCTAATAAAAGCCAGTCTGCCTGTTTTCTTCTTCAGTCTGTGTGCCACAACCCATCTTTCAGGAATTGGAAAAAAAAATAATATGGGAAGGAGAAATAAACACCGGATATTGCTGTTCAGGTAGTGAGATGCTGCGCTCTCCGTCTTTGGTTTTTGAGCGGGTTCACGCTGAACGACATGCCGGCGTGTTTATTTTGATTGAGCTTGACCTCTGACCCCCTCGTCATTCCCATAAACCCCTTATTAGTGAACATTAAAATGTTTGGGGTTTTTCAGCACTAGTGTTTTCAGTCGCGTTTGACGCGTGTTTTGATATCTTTGGGTATCGGGTATCTTTGGATTTAATGCTGTGAAATGGGTTTAATGTGGAAGTAATGGCAGGTTCACTGGAAGGAATGAGTAAATAAATGCAAATATTAGTATAAACACTGAGAGCAGATGGAATTACTATTTTCTTAATAGTGATTAATAGTGATGTATATATTATATATGATATTTCTTAACTTTGTTTTTGTAACTTTGTAACTTTTTCTTAACATTGTTCTTTTTTCTTTATAATTTTATTGTTTTATTATTTTAATTTTAATTTTAATTTTAATTTTAATTTTAATTTTTTTAAATAAACTTAATTCCAGATATATTCTTTGAATATTCTTTGAGCCTTTAATATCTTATGCAGTTTTGCTCTTATTATTTTAGGAATATTTAGTAAAATATTTTTACAGGTACAAAATTATTCAAAATTATTATATATTTTATTGTATATTTTATTTGTAAAAAAAAGAACAGTGAAGTTAGTGTAAAATAAAATGAAGGTGTATTAGGTTCCTCTACAGAAGAATGAGTGTGTCGATTTTGTCGGTTCTATTAATATCCTTCAGCGAGTCTGGTTTTCTCTCAAAGTCCCACAGAACTAAACGTCCTCCTCTCTTTTCAAAGGTTATTCTCCCTGTCTCATGCACCTGTACAAATATGAGGCTGGTGTTTCTGCTGGCGGTGTGTGTGTAATGAAAACACCTGAGCGCTGAGGGTTCAGGTGGTCTGCTCCGGACTCTCTCTCTGATGTGGGTTTGTTTGGGTGGGACGAGAGAAAGAGAGCGTCAGTGTTTTGGTGGGACGTGAGCGTTGATGAAATTGGATTAAGATTAAATGTCTGCTGAGATTTAAACACACACCTCAAAGACACAGATGCACTCTGTTTGGCTCTGCGTTTCTCTTTATCTGTCTTCTAACTTTCGCTAAAACACACTATGGCTTTCTGTTTTTCTTTCCACACACACACACACACACACACACACACACACCTTCTTTCATGAAGTGCTGCTGGTTGTTGAGCAGGACACACCTGTGTGGAATGAAGCTGTCTTTGTGTTCAGTTCTGCTGAAGAAGGGGGCGGGGCATTGTGGAAATGTGGGTGGGACTGGAGGCGGAGCTTAGTGGCCCTCAGGGAGTGTTCTGATTTAAATATTTGCAAACTGGTTACTGCAATATTATATTTTTTATTATTTTAACTTTTTTTATCTTACTAAAGTCTTCACAAAGTGTATTTGGCAGTAAAGGTAGTTAGCTACCTCTAGATATTTATGTTTAATGTTTAAATGTAATATTATATTGTATTTTCTATTATTTATTTACATTTTTTCTCCTGTTTGATCTTAGTAATGTCATGAGAAAAGCATCTTGGGCTACCTCTACATATTTCCATTTAATATTTGCATTTAATATTCTATTTTAATATTCTATTTCTGTTATTATTTTACTTTTTACTTTTTTCTGCTTACTTCACATATCTGTTCGATATTTCTAATAATTTAAATATTGAGTTTATAATTGTTAACTACTAATAACTACGAGTTTATAATAATTTAACTATTGAATTTAGTGTCTTAAACAGAATAGTTCACTCTGTATATGTAATGCACTACTTTGCATTCATGTGGCCTCCAGTTATCGTGTTGGATATGAATTTATTTTTACGAAAACGTGTTAAAATGGTTGATATTCATTTGATAGTCACACTGGAAATGAAATGAGCACATTGCATTGTTTCCACACAGTGTGCTCTAGTTGTGTATTTTTTATTTAAATTTTTTTGGCCAAATATTGTTTGTCATCCTCAGGAATATGTATCAGAAACATATGATTTGGCTAATATGATGATGCTTTCATAAACTAAAGTAGAAGTGCACTACTCTGACCATCACTCTCCAGAATTCCCTCCAGATCCAGTGCTGGCAATGTGAGAGACGTATGCAGGCTCCATCTGGGTCTGATCAGATGTGCACGCTGAACATTTGCATACTCTGCACAGAATGCATGCTAAATATGATGAGTATTATGTAAGTGTGTTGTTCTGAATATGCCGTCATTGTCCTGTAACACAGCCAGCTCTTATCTTATCTGCTGGAGTTAATGAGATCCACAACATCTCAACCCTAACTGCTGAAAGGCTTAACATCTTGTTTCTGTGGTCTTCTGAAGCCTTGAGATGTTTTTTGTGCCTCAGAGCCTCCATATTTATTACAGATGTGGCGGTAATGCCGTTTCCGAGCAGAGTTTACGGTTGTGTTCAGGGGGAATTAATGCTTCATTACACTAAGTGTTTGCAGTCGGTTGCAGCGTTCATCAGGACTCCAGGACATCTGAGGCCTTATAAGGAACTCCAATCGATAGAAAAAAGTTAGTTAATCCGTTTAGCAATAACTTACTTAAGGGTTTCTGCTAGAGAGACCAGGATTACCAATCCTGTGTGTGTGTGTGTGTGTGTGTGTGTGTGTGTATAGTTTATTTATATTGTACAATTTTCAAATTAAATTAAAATGAGATAAATATTGTATCATATATTTTAAGAAATTGTTTTAGCAAAATAAATAAATATGTTCTATTTATACTATTTCCTGACTCTACTATTTCCAGTGGAAATATATATATATTTTTTTAACACAAATACAGACAAGAGAGATGGATGGATGGAGAGATGGATGGATGGAGAGATGGATGGATGGATGGAGAGATGGATGGATGGATGGATGGATGGAGAGATGGATGGATGGAGAGATGGATGGATGGATGGATGGAGAGATGGATGGATGGATGGATGGAGAGATGGATGGATGGAGAGATGGATGGATGGAGAGATGGATGGAGATGGATGGATAGATGGATTGACGAGAGAGAGATGGATGGATGGACGGATGGAGAGATGGACGGATGGATGGATAGATGGATTGACGAGAGAGAGATGGATGGATGGATGGATGGATGGAGAGATGGATTGACGAGAGAGAGATGGATGGAGAGATAGATAGACGGATGGAGAGATAGATGGATGGATGGAGAGATGGATGATGGACAGACGGATTGACAAGAGAGAGAGTTGGATGGATAGATGGACAGACAGATGGACTGACGGAGAGATAGATAGATAGATATTTTCTTTTTTTAAGTCCATGAAATCTTTCAGTTGCACAAAAGGTTCTTCATAGTAAAAGAAAAGGTTCTGTTTAGAACTGATCATTGAAATGGTTCTTCTATGGCGTTAAAAATCTCTTGTGAAAGCTGTGTTTGTAAGAGTGTACTCACAGTTGTACACAGAGTTTTCTCTTACAGTCATGTCTTATAACTGTGACTGAAGGTCAGAATAAGCTCTGCTGTTCACAGTCTAGAGCCGGACTCTGCTTTCCTCAAACCAGAGCCACACAGCCTCATTAAGACCCCCGGGGTCTCGGCTCCAAGTGCACTAATCATTCCTCCAATAACTCTGGCTGTGTGTTGACAAGCCTCGCTCTCTCTCCTGCACGTGTGTGTGAGCGTTTGAGGGGACGTTCAGTGTGAAACGTGATGTGATGTTACACACAGGCTTGATCTCTCCTACTGTGGATCTCAAATGATTGCCAGAATAGAAATGCAAGCGGTTTCTCCCTCAGGTGTTGTTTACCTGAGTCTCATATGTTCATACGGTGTGTTCCCGTAGAGTTATCCTGATGAACAGGGACATTTCTGCTGTGTGACTTTCTGGTGTTTTTATTTATTTATTTATAGTGTTTTTATAAAAAAATTCAAATGAATGAATAAATGTATTAATAAAATAAATACATTTATTAAATACATTTATTAAATGTATTAATGTATTTTTTTATTTATTGTAAAATAATTGTAGTTTATTTATTATGAAAATTAATAATTTTATAATGAAATAATAAATTTTAATGAATAAATGTATTAATAAAATAAATACA
>FLSR01004885.1:3528055-3541056 GCA_900092035.1 Leuciscus waleckii | reverse complement strand
TGAAAATAAATAATTTTATAATGAAATAAATTTCATTAATTTATTTATTTATTTAAAAATAGTAATTTATGCAATTATTATAAAATAATAGTCATTGATTTAATATAAACATAATAATAATTTATTTATTTTCAAATTAAGTAATTTGTTTATTTTTAAATAGTAGTCTTATTTGTTTATTTATTATAAATATAATTGTCATTTATCCGTGGAAATATTTTTATGTATTTAAAAAGTATAGTAATTCATGCCATTATTATTATTATTATTATTATTATTATTATTATTATTACTATTATTATTATTATTATTATTATTATCATTATTATACGCCTCATAACTGATTAAATAAACAATATCGTTCAAACTGCTAATTTGTCCTCTCTGATTTGCATCAGGAAGCGGATCCATGAACTCCACTGTCTTCAGTCTCATTCGTCCTCATCATAGTGTGATAAATGTGTATCAGTAGAGGACACAAAGCTGGACAGATCAGGGCCCGTCCACTTAACACAGATTCCCGAGGGACAGGAAGTGACCCGTGCACTTCCTGTTTCAGACCTCCGCTAGACGCCTTTGATCACTCAGACAGCAGACGGACCGATAGAGCAGATTCTCTGATGTTCATATCTCACACCGTTATGAACCAAACAAACACATGGGAAATCATAGACGTTATCAGCGAGTGTACTGTAAGAAAAGACAAAGCAAGGATAAGAGGAATCCTGTGGAGATTGTGGGATAAAGCCACTGATTAACTGCACATAACAAAAGATAAGGAAAATGAGTTTTTAATCAAGTTTATGTTACATCCTAAAATCATTTTCCCTCGCCATGACCTGGGAATGCCGGCATTGGGAGGATGTTAAAAATGCTTTAGGATTTACTTTGAAACAGTTTTCTCTCTAAAATTGCAAGTAAATAAAAAAAAAATGTATTACAAAGAATACATCGAAAATTGCAATGAGTTTCACCAGCATTCGAAAGTATCGTCATTGAAGATGAAAAAAATATTTATTTATTTATTTATTTAATAGTAATTTATTTATTATAAACAATAGTCATTTATTTATTTTAAAAAGTCATACATTTAAATATAAAATAATAGTAATTTATTTATACATTTATAAATAAATGTGTGTGTGTGTATATATATATATATATATATATATATAATTATGAACATAAGTAATTTATTTATTTTAAATTTAAGTCATTTGTTTATTATAAAAATAAGTCTATTTAGTACAAAAGTAGCAGTCTTATTTATTTATTCAAATAATAGTCATTTGTTTATTATGAAAAATTTAATTTAATTGTAAAATACATTTTATTTATTTATTTATTATAAAATAATAGTAATTATTCTATTATAAGTAAATAGCAACTGAAAAACTTTGAGTAGGATTTACTTTGAAACGATACAAAGAACGACATGTAACGACTGAAATAGTATTTTCTTGTAAAATGAACTCCAATAATCTTTGTTTTATTCACAATTTAGAAAAATAATTTCTACAATGTTGATGATTTTAGCTGTTAAACGGGACTTACAGTCGATACAGTAAACTCTCTCTCTCCAAAAGAAAGTTGCGTGACTCAAAGTTAAAAACACGCTACTCAAGTCAAGCATGTTTTAGCAAAGTCATTCCCGAAGGAGAGAACCGGCACATCGAGTCTCTTGAGTCATCCTGGGATGAAAACGTCTAAAAATAAACCCTCATGAGGTAATCCGGCCAGCGCTGACATCATTTCCTTCACAACTGGACTTCGGCGGATTATAAAAGATCTTAGTTGGCCTGTTAAATCAGGGTTCGTCCGGGGAATGAAAAGAAAAACAAAAGATCAGAAGGATGACAGTGTTTGTTTTTGCAGGACGCAGCATATAACACACACACACACACACACACACACACACACACACACACACACACACACACACATGCATGTTTCCATCTGTCTAGTGATGTTTAATGCATGTTCAATGTTTATGTTCAAAGGGGGGGGTTCAATATAGACATCAAAGAAAAATATAATAAAATAGTAAATATTTTGACAGAGAGAAACATAGTTTCAGACGTTCTATTATGTTTTTTGAAACTCTGAAACATTTGAACAAACTCGCATAGAAATATATGAAAGGAGGGCTTATATTTTTAGGCATGAAGTAGATTGTGTGCAAGTAGAAGTGTCTGTATATGAGACCGGGTTGAAAGCAGGAATGAGTGTGTAGATTTAGTGAATCCTGCGGTTCATCTTGAGGCGGATCCGTGTGGTTTCTCCGAGGTTTAATAATGAACGTCACCTGAAAGAACAGCCCTTCGGCTGCGATCCGCGGAGTGCTGATATCTCCTCGTTTGCTGCACGTGTCTAGAGGTTCGCTGGTGACCTTTTGAACCCCATAATTGGCCGGCATGTACAGTTTGAGTTGGCGAGCGCCAGATGCCCGGGTAGGTGTGTGTGTGTGTGTGTTAGCCTCTCAGACGGGACGGCCTGCAGGGTGTTTAACACACAACTGAAATCCTTTAACAGATAGTTCTTTGACTTTGCTGTGTGTTTATGGATCTTATTCAGAATAGATGCCGTTTTTCATTGCAAAATGAGGCCTTGCAGTCTGTTTAACACACGTACTGCCATGTCTAATGTTCATCACATTTCATTTCTGTAGTTTTTTTTCCCTTTTTTTTGTACTTGTAAAGACCACAACATACACACATTTACAGACAGTATAATTATGAGTGTCTTCCAGTAGGTTGTGCTGTGGCTTTACTGCATCTCAGGGCTTATACTCTAGTATTTACACACACACACACACACACACACACACACACACACACACACACACACACACACACACTTGTTGGGTTTCCATGTTTTATGGGGACTTTCCAAAGACTTAATGATTTGTATTCTGTAGAAACTGTACTGTATCTCTCCTAAACCTAAACTTACCCTTCACAGAAAACTTTCTGCATGTTTACATTTTCAAAAAACATACTTTAGTTTTCCTCATGGGGACAAAAATATTTCCCCACTAGGACAAGGATTTCCGGCTTTGACATTCTTGTTGTTTTGTCTCCATAACTTAGTGTTAACCAGGACCATACAGACACACACATACACATACACATACACATACACATACACATACACATACACATACACATACACATACACATACACATACACATACACATACACATACACATACACATACACATACACATACACATACACATACACATACACATACACATACACATACACATACACATACACATACACATACACATACACATACACATACACATACACATACACATACACATACACATACACATACACATACACATACACATACACATACACATACACATACACATACACATACACATATAATGTTAATGACTTCTGGCCTGCTTTTTTATTAGGAAAAACTAAACATTTTACTTTACTAATCCTTTTTACCTTTTGTCATATTTTTTGTCTAAGTTCTGGTGATTTTAATATACATCTAAGTAAAGGATAGATTTTTATTTTCTTCACTCATATTTATTTTACTAAATAATTTTTTATTTATTTACATATATATTTAGATCCATCTCTCTCTCTGTATTTTATATATATATCTATGGTTTAGTCAGATTTAGGCAATGCCTGGGGGAAATGTATAGTACAGATAATCACACACATAATTACTTCAGTTCAAATGTGTTTATCCCAGTGAGATTTCAACTTTCCACCCTTCTGCATGGGAAGCACCTCGGAGAAAGTGGAAATGTTACTGTCACTCTGTTTTCCAGGGCTGACAGTGAGTGTTTGGGAAGTGAAGTGTGTGTGTGTGTGTGTGTGTGTGTGTGTCTCGCCCTCCCCCCTCACTCCACGTCTCTGGCACACGGAATTCATTACTCCTCTATTTGCAAGTTATTCCGCTCGGATGGGAATTGCTGTAGTAGCCCGTCCCCTCGGACAAAGAAATTGCGTGAAATTGCACAATAACTCAGGGATTGAAAACATGTTTTTTTCCCTGTTTTATTGAGTGGATTTTGTTCAGGAATTGGTCTCTCTCTCTCTCTTTGTAACTGTAACCAGAAACAGTTTCCTGCCCTTTTTCAAACAATGCACATATAAAAGCAATAGCCACAAGAGGCTTTAATGCATAACGTTAAATACACCAGTGCGCATTTTTGTAATTGTATAATGTGACATAAATGTATTATATAATATAATCTGGTTTGCGAGGAAGCCCAGCTGTTTTTGAATGTGCTTTAAAAGTGAGGAAAAATGGTAAGTTCTGAACGGATGGAATGTGACGGAATTGTGTGCTTTCCTCATATTTAATTCATTGTGCCGTCTTTGAGAAAACACACTAAGACTTCCAGAATGTTCCCCTGTGTTGAACTTTTCCCGCTGGAGTCTCGGAGCGATTGATGGCGTTTCCAAACCCTCACAGGTGCTGGAGTGGCAGTGGAGCGCTGGAACACGGTCTGTTGTTTCTGGAGCGTCGGAGAGGAGAGGAGTGTGGCTGGGCTCCTCACAGCTGACACTTTCAGGAAACACTCTTTCAGGGCTGGAAGAGAGGGAGAGAGAGAGAAAGAGAGGTAGAGAGATGTAGAGAGTAGGAGAGAGAGAAAGAGAGTGGTAGAGAGGGCTGGGAAGTATGAGAGAGGTAAAGAGGGGTAGAGAGAGGTAATGAGCAGTAGAGAGAGAGGTAGAGAGGGGTATAGAGAGGTAGATAGAGGGATAGAGAGTTGTATAGAGAGTGGTAGAGAGGGGTATAGCGAGGTAGATAGAGGGATAAAGAGTGGTTGAGGGGTAGAGAGGGGGTATAGAGAGGTAGATAGAGGGGTAGAGAGTGGTAGAGAGGGGTAGAGAGAGGTATAGAGCAGTAGATAGAGGGATAGAGAGTGGTAGAGAGGGGTAGAGAGGGGTAGAGAGGTAGATAGTGGGATAGAGAGAGGCAGAGAGAGGGATAGAGAGCAGTAGAGAGGGGTATAGAGAGGTAGATAGAGGGATAGAGAGGGGTATAGAGAGCAATAGAGAGGGATAAAGAGTGGTAGAGAGGGGTATAGAGAGGTAGATAGAGGGATAGAGAGGGGTATAGAGAGGTAGATAGAGGGGTAGAGAGCAGTAGAGAGCGGGGTAGAGAGAGGAGAGGTTCCATGTTGGAACACGAACATCCCCAAACTCTTCACACAAAGTTGGGAGCATGAAATTGTCCAAACTGTCTTGGTATGCAGAAGCATTAAGAGTTCCTTTCACTGGAACTAAGGGTTCAACACCTGAAAAACAACCCCACGCCATAATCCCCCCTCCACCACACTTTACACATGGCACAATCTAGTCTGGCAACCGCCAAACCCAGACTCGTTACACCACTTTACACCACTGCATAAGATAAGCATTGCACTTGGTGATGGAAGGCTTGGATGAAGCGGCTCGGCCATGGAAACCCATTCCCTGAAGCTCTCTACACTCCTGAGCTAACCTGAAGGCCACACACAGTTAGGAGGTCTGTAGCTGTTGACTCTGCAGAAAGTTGGAGACTTCTGCGCACTGTGAGCCTCAGCATGCGCTCTGTGCTTTCAGTTGCTGTTGTTCCCGATTTCTTCCACTTTGTTATAATACCACTAAAGTTGACCGTGGAATATTAAGAAGTAAGGAAATTCACGAATGGACTTATTGCACAGATGGCAACCTATCCCGGTACCACACTGTGGCCATGGAAGTGATTGGAACATCTGAATTCAATGATTTGGAGGGGTGTCCCAATACTTTTGGCAATATAGTGTATCTGTTAAATTGAACCATTCAAACAAACTTTTTTTTGTAAATGAATCAGTATTTTGAAATAGAATCGTGTAAATGACTGATTTAATTTAATTGTTCAAGTGAAGCAATTTGCTTATATTTGCACACCAGTGTTTTGAACTGATTGATTTAAATGAACAACCCTATTTTCTCAAGTGAATTAGCATTTTGGACTGATTTATTAAATTGATTGTAAACATATAAACAACCATAATTGCTCAAATGAATCAGTATTTTGAAATGACTCATGACATGAAACCTAATTTGCTCAAATGACAAATTTTTTGGTCTTGATTTAATTAAATCTTCAAACAATTTGCACATATGAATTGCTCTTTTGAACTGGTTGATTTAAATGAACCATACAAACAATCTTATGTGCTCAACAGAATTAGTATTTTGAACAGATTTATAAAATCAAACCGTCCGTTGCTCAAATGAATCAAATGAACCGGTTCACTAAATTGAACCTCGAAAAGAAACCATTTACTCAAATGATTCACTATTTTGAACAGTTTGATTAAACTGAACTGTTCAAACAAAGCATGAATCAGTGTTTTGAACTGGTTGATCTATAGGAACCGTCTGAACATGCTTGCTTGCTCAACTGAATCAGTATTTTGAACTGGTTCATTAAAAGGAACCATCTCAATTGAATCATTTATCTCAGCACTATTATTTTTCTGCACTAAAAAAGCAGCTTGGATAGTTAAGCTCCTCATCCATGGCTGTCAACACCATCTTATCAGCCCGCTCTAACCTTTCTTTCTCCTCTCCTTCATTCAAGATGTCACTCTTTAAACCCATCTGTCATTCTCTCCATATATATATTCCTCAGTGTTTAGGACTGAAATCTGACAGGAGTGAAAACGCAGATGTAACGTGGTGTGCGATCAGCCTCCGACTGTTCCTTGGCCTGCAAACACTCGTTTAGCAGAGATTTGCTCAAACAGAGGGATGGATGGAAATCTTGGCCATCCTGACCAGACAAAACGATCATTTAGAAGATTCACCTAGAGCGTTGAGCGCTCTGTTTGCATAGCTGCTCTCTTTTTATGTCTGTGTGTGTGTGTGTGTGTGTGTGTGTGTGTGTGTTTGTGTGTATGGATGTCTTGGGCATTAAAATGAGTAGTTTGTGAAGGCCTGGCCTGGGTAATTGGCACCGTGTGTTGGATGAAGGTCGTATGAAGACTGCCTCAGAATCCCAAGTAGGGATGGGAATCGTACGAAAAAGAACGATTATGCCTCCGAGTTTGTTCTTGATTGCATTTAACTTGTAGATTCAAGAGTGCTGCAGCACAAGGAGGACAATATAGCACTGCAACCCTGTATGACTTCCTTTCTTCTGTGAAACACTGAAGGAGATGGAAAAGATAAAAAAGAAAAAAAAATGTTTTGGGGGGGACTATCCCTTTAAACTTTTCAGTTTTAATTATGAATGTTATGGTGTAACATTCTCCCAGTAGTTTGAGTTTATTTACTTCGACGTGTCCATTCAGCTTCTACATCGTCTTGAAGTTGTTTATGTGACTGTTACAGCGTAGTCATTTTTAAAATGTATTATTTTTTTATTTTTTTATGTATGTGGATGAGTAAAAGAACACCTCAACTTTAATTATTTAATTTAATTATAATTATGAAGTTGTTTATGTGACTTAACGAGTCAAATGTCATTCAGGAAAATTTTACTGGTTCTTTATTCTCAGTCCTACAAGAATTCTTTCTTTCTTTCTTTCTTTCTTTCTTTCTTTCTTTCTTTCTTGATCTTTTGACTATAGTTCTTAATTCCCAATCCACGTACAAAACTTCAGCTAATATTTCCCATATTGAGCAGTCAGTTTTTTATTTTATTTTATTTTATTTTCACATTTTAGTCAACATTTTCATTTAAAATTTACGTAAATGATTAAAAAATTAAAAAATCTACCAACAACGTAGTCAATTGATTTATTCATTTTTTTATATTTTATTTTAATTTTTAATTTTATTTAATCTTTTCTATCTTTTTCTTTCATCAACATTTTATTCAACATCTTAATTTAAATTGTACATATACACTGATTCAAAAGTTAAAAAATCTACTGATTGCATAGACTGTCTACAGTATGTCAGCTATCCGCATCAAGGCGTTCACCTTTTTATGTATTTACATATATTCACGTGTGCCCTTAGTTGTAATTTGTAATTTTCCTCATACAGTAGCTTACGTTTACATTTAATCATTTAGCAGACGCTTTTATTCAACAAATGAGGAGAGCAATAGAAGCAATCAAACCAGCAATAGGGCAATAATATACAAGTGCTGTGACTAGTGCCAGTTAGTCTAGCTAGTACAAAACACTTGACCCTGGACCACAAAACCAGTCATAAGTCGCACGGGTATATTTGTGGCAAAAGCCAACAATACATTGTATGGGTCAAAATTATAGATTTTTCTTTTATGCCAAAAATCATTAGGATATTAAGTAAAGATCATGTTCCATGAAGATATTTTGTAAATTTCCTACCGTAAATTATTTTTTGTGAGTGAATGCAGCACAATCGTGAACATAAATGGAGAACTTTAAAGGCGATCCCAATTTCAACAAACTGACCCGTGTGACTGGTTTTGTGGTCCAGGGTCACATATATAATAGTAAGTAAGGAGTATAGCTTACAGGAATGGATTTACATGACGGAAAACTAGTTGTCATTTTGGTTATAGAATTCAGTTGTTCTTCCATTTAATAGCAATGTGTGTGTGCACGCAACCGTATTGAGCCCTCCAAACAGGACTGACAGCCGTATTCTGCTGCTGTGTGAATGCGACACACTCAGAAACACACTAGGCCACTCAACCTCCCCCAGTCACAAACAGCCTCATTCAGAATTAATGGCACGTTCCTATCAGCGGAGTGTACGAGGGCCACTGAGCTGTTCCACAGTGCAGGAGGAGCGTCAGATCAAGTTAGAGAAGGACAAAGCCTCTTTCTGCACACAGGTGTATGCGAGTGAAGTGTTAAAGCGATCTCCCCCTCTCCGAGCGGGACGCTTGAGTGAGAGTCTTTGTGCTGATGCAGCGTTTGCCACGTCTGGCACTTGCTCTGTTTGTTTACGTCTGGATCGTAATTGAAAAGGCCGTTTAGGCCGGTCAATCGTCACGCACACGCAATGTTTGTCATGAAATATGGATTTCCAATGGGAAAGAAGGGACACACAACCTGATACATGTTAATTATACTCTTCAACTGTATTCTTAAAAATGTGAAAATGTGTATATTATTTTTGCTTAAAAAATCCAGGGGGAAAAAACTTTTTTTACCTTAATTTGTTTAATAATAATTTTAAATAGTAAAGACATGTAATTAGTGGTTTTAGGGCATTTTAAGGTTTTGGGTGGTAATTTTAGGTCAGTTTAAGGTGTTCTGGCTGGTTTTAGGGCATTTTAGGGTGTTGTGTGGTAATTTTAGGGTCATTGTAGGGTGTTGTCGGTGGTTTTAGGGCATTTTAAGGTGTTGTGGGTGGTTTTCAGGCATTTTAGGGTGTTGGGTGGTAATTTTAGGTCAGTTTTAGGTCGTTGTTAGGGTGTTGTCGGTGGGTTTTAGGGCATTTTAGGGTATTGTTGGTAGTTTAAGGGCATTTTAGGGTGTTGTGGGTGGTTTTAGGGCATTTTAGGGTGTTGTGGGTGGTTTTATAGCATTACTAGATGGTTGTTAGTGTGTTGTGGGTAGTTTTAGATCATTTTAGGGTGTTGTAGGTGGTTTTAGGGCATAAGGTGCATATCTAAATGTAATTTAGGGCATTTAAGGTGTTGTGGGTTGTTTTAGGGCATTTCTAGATGGTTGTTTGGGTTTTGTGGGTAGTTTTAGGTCATTTTAGGGTGTTGTGGGTGGTTTTATAGCATTACGAGATGGTTGTTAGTGTGTTGTGGGTGGTTTTAGGTCATTTTAGGGTGTTGTGGGTGGTTTTATAGCATTACGAGATGGTTGTTAGTGTGTTGTGGGTGGTTTTAGGTCATTTTAGGGTGTTGTGGGTGGTTTTATAGCATTACTAGATGGTTGTTAGTGTGTTGTGGGTGGTTTTAGGTCATTTTAGGGTGTTGTGGGTGGCTTTAGGGCATTAGGTGCATTTCTAAATGTAATTTAGGGCATTTAAGGTGTTGTGGGTTGTTTTAGGGCATTTCTAGATGGTTTTTAGGGTGTTGTGGGTAGTTTTAGGGCATTTTAGGGTGTTGTGGGTAGTTTTAGGGCATTTTAGGGTGTTGTGGGTGGTTTTAGGGGCATTAGGTGCATTTCTAAATGTAATTTAGGGCATTTAAGGTGTTGTTGGTTGTTTAAGGGCATTTCTAGATGGTTGTTAGGGTGTTGAGGGTAGTTTTAGGGTGTTGTGGGTGGTTTTAGGTCATTGCTATATGTTTGCTGGGGTGCTCTTAGTGCTTTATAGGTGTAAATGGACTCCTAAATGTCTCTGTGATCTTCTGGTCCGGTCTCCTCCGCTTTCTGCACTGTAAAAAAAAAAAAAGTTGAGAAAACTTAAAAGTTTAAGGCAACCAGCTGCAGGACATTTTTGAGTTTTCTCAACTTACGTGTTTGAGTTATCTCAACTTTTCTCAACTTTTTTCATGTTAAATAGTTGAATAAACTTTAAAAACTGAATTTGTCATACAAAACGTAAGTTGGATTTTTTACAGTGTGGTCCAGCAGGTGAAAAGGGTGCATCTGATGACTTAGTAAAGTGACAGCACACGTCTTCCCAAAAACACACACATGATCTGAGAAATCATTCATGTCTGTGATTATTTATGTGTGACTTAAAGCACATTAGTTATGTGTAACTTAGTTAAAGTGAAATCCCAATCCCTGAGTAGCAGAACTAGTAATAGTGATGTTTTAACCAGTAACCCCCACCTCCACCCCCTGGCTGCTTATCAACCCTGATTTGGCCGTTGAGGGACTCTAATTGTTTGGTTTCACAGTCTTTAGTCTGCAGGAACTAATTCTGTCTGGGCATGCAGCTTAATTCTTCACACTGGCCTTAAGCTGCGTCTCAAAGCCCCCCATCCAACAGCAACACCCCGACCCCCCAAACCACATTACATTCTTATCCTCCTTTACTTAGTGTCTCCAACACTGAGGGGTTTGTGCACTGAGTAATTCCTCCAAAATCCATACGCCATTCTTGGAGGTTTAGCTGTTCTGGCGTTGAGGCCAGCGCTGGCAATTGAGCCACGTGTCAGCAAATCAGCAGAAATCGGCTTATGAAACGACCTAAATGTTGATGTGAAAGACAGGTGAGCCTCACAAAAAACAATAGGGTGCTACCGGACCCAATATAGAGTTTTTTTTCACACATTTTTTTCACACAGTTACCGTGTTACTTCAGGATTATTTACATACTATTACCCCTCGGGTGCTGTTTGTTCAGTTTTGACTGAAAAGTAATTTTTTTACTCTATCGGAATGGTAGCCTACTAAAAACTTGGTAAAGGTTTTGGACTTTGTTGTGTGAACACAAAAAAAAATCATGGACATGATCTGAAAAAGTTAAAAGGTCCTGAAAAAAATTGTCACACTTGTATTGTTCGCGGTCAAAAATGAGTGCGTTGGAAACGACTGGGAAGCGAATTTCCTCTAGTGGAAGCGTTCGGTACTGCAGCCCAAACACAATCTGTCTAAAAGCTCATTTATTGAGATATCAACCTTAAATTTGGAACACAGATTTATGACTTTTTGCATGATTTATGGCTTTTTTTTCTTCTTTTTTTTTTTTAAAGAGTAAAACATGTTTAGGAAAATATGTATTTCATATAAAATGTATTTTTAATGCATTTTTCATAATAAACTTTCATAATTTAAACACAGAGGGTTAAAGTATTTATTGATATTTTAATTTATTAAAAAATATTTTTATATTTTCAGTTTTCAATTAAATTTAAGTTATGTGCTTTTAATTATTATTATTTTTTTTATTTTATTCAGTTGCAGGAATTTTAATACTTAATTTTTTTATATAATAATAGTACTATATTTAATGTAGTTGCCAATGCAACATTTCTAATTTACGTTTTTAATTGAATATTTATATTTTATTGAATTTCAGCTTTATATCAATTAATAAATTTTTTGTTTTTTAATAATTGTACTTTTACTAACAGTAACAACACTAGCCGATAATACCATGTTATTCTTTTAAAGTTACTTGATATAGTAGTTTTAATCATTCAGTACTTTAGTTTATTTCATATTAGCATGGTAATACCATCTTTTACCCAGGTTTTTTATGAGGGGAAATTGCTAAAAATCTGAAAGTATGAGAGTTTGATTTTGACAGATGTGTTGTGAAGGTTAGCGGCCGGTGCTCATGGGGAAATCTGCTATCAATTTTGTTTGAAAAACAGCGCGATTGAGTTTCTCCTGTGCGTGTTTACCGGCTTGTCCTGATTAGCACAGTGGAAATAAGACCTGGAAAAACACCTGACCCAGCCATCTTGTGTCGTCATATAGCGTGCGCTCGCTCTGATAGCTGTGATTGAGTCACACTACGCTACTCTGAGTTTCTGAAGCGAGTTTACGTCTGATTCACGAGAGCATTCGTCCTTCCTCCCTGAATCCAACCGTACCACCAATAACAAGCTCAGTTATTCCCAATTATTCCCAATGTTATTCCAGCAGGTTTGAGAATCACTAAATAATTTCTACAGTGTGCTTAAATCAAACGATTTGTCTTTATTAAACCTGCCATTTAGACATTATAGTGAAGGTTTTGGATCACAACATGAAACATCAAAACAGCCCTTTCAGTGTTAAAGTGTTCAGTTTTACTATAAAATGTTATTTTATTTTATTATTGTTTTATTTTTTATTTTGTGACATAAGTGACAATGAGATAAGTGGCAAAGGCCGGGTATAACATTTTATTTTATTTTAAAATGATTTAATTCTATTTTTTAGATTAAATCTGATTTAATAAGTTGCATAAGTGACATTCAGAAAGTGGCAAACATTTTATTTTAGTTTAGTTTAGTTTAGATTTTTATTTTATTTTATTTTATTTTATATAAGAGTCCAATTTGGAAATTAACTGTGACCTGAAAGGCTTCACAAAACAAGTCAGTTCCTGTTCAATTCAGCCCTTATCAGGTAATCGGGAACAGATCTAGCATGAGTGACATTCAGATTGGTGCTAAACATTATATTTTGTTTTCTTTTAGA
>FLSR01004885.1:3501499-3511667 GCA_900092035.1 Leuciscus waleckii | reverse complement strand
ATAAAAATTTTTTTATACACATATATTATATAAACAAACTTTTATATTAGATCTGATTATTCGCAATATATATACACTGTATATATTTTTTAAATATTATAACAATTATATATTTATATATATTTTTATTTTATATATTTATAAACAATTATAATTATTTAGAATTTTAAATAAATTGAATTTTAAATTGATTTAATTTAATATCATTTAATAAAATCTATTTATTAAATACATTAACTTTACTTCTTTTTATTATGAGTTTTGGTTTTATATAGGTTATAAAAACATTTATTACCATTTTCTCATTACTTCATTGAAGATTTATAAATAATATTATTTGAAAAATTATAAAATCATATAATTATAGTATAAAAAATTTTTTTTTCTGAAGCCATATAATAACTTTGTGTGAAGGACCGACTGAATTATATTGGCTTTGAGTGCTAATTTTGTTTTTTTCCACACACAAACCACATGATTTCAGAAGAACAAATCACACAGGACTATTTTTATTACACTTTTATTATGCTTTTTTTTACCATAAGCGTCCCTGCTCACTGTATGCTGTCTGCAAAGAGCAGCGGGAACATTGTGCTAAACATCTCCTTTAGTGTTTCTCAAAAAAAAAAAATCCATTCCAGGTTTGGAATGACATGACGTGGGTAAATTAGGTAAACGAAGCCTTTAATCTTCATTTTAGTTCATTTTAAGTATCAAAAAAGTGTCTTTGTACTCCAGGAGTAACTTTATCCAAACCCTTTCGCACCTTCTTCCTTTTTCTCCATCTGTGTGAACTGGGCCAACGTTTATTCTTTATAATTGACTGTCATATGAGCTTGACGTGACACATACCACGTTTATCATCATTGTTTTGTTGACTATGGTGTACTATCAGCCGGATAGATTGCATGTTATTGCATAATTTGGCTTCTGTTACTGTGTGTGTAATGTGGTAATTGCTGTCGGGTATAAACCCCAACGGCTGTCAAACACACCCTGTATTTTAGGCTCTTTGAAAAGCTTTGTTGCTGATTGCGTGATTATTCATGCCTCAGAGGGGCTACGGCCACTTCCTCTTCCTGCCAGATAAAAAAAGACACTTTACTAGAAATCACCGGTTCTAATTCATTAATGGTCCAGCCGCCCTCTGGAACATCTTTCCTGCTTTTATCTCGTTTCTGGAGACTCGATTCAAGCAAGCTTGTGAATGTATGCATGTTCCTGTGGAGTCACTAACTTAAACTATATATACAGATTTGCTTCCTATTTTTGTAGAAACCATGATGCATGTTATTCAGAATTCTTTGAAAAATAATTTAAAAGAACAACATTTACTTGAAATAGAAATCTTTTGTAATTGAAAGTGTCTTTACTGTAAATTGAATGCATCCTGGCTGAATAAAAGTATTCATTTCTTATTGTATATGTGTGTGTGTGTGTGTGTGTTGTGTGTGTGTTAGGGCTGCACTAATACTCATTAAAGGATTTTGATCTTGATTCAAAAACTCATGCGATCTTATTCCTAAATGACAACGATTCTCTTCTGTCTTAAAGAGATAGTTCACCCAAAAATAAAAAATTTGTTATCATTTACTCACCCTTTGAAAGTAACTTGGCGCTTCAAAATAATAGTATCGATTACATTGTTACGCCAGTAGGTGGCGACAAGTGACTGTTAAAACTAGACTGTTTTTTGACATTGAATCATTCATTTAGGAGATTTATAAAAAAATGCCGATTCATCCAGTAATAAAACAAGTGATGTATTTATGAGTGAGTCATTGAATCATTCATTCAACACGATTTTTTTTTTTATTCATTCAAATTAATTAAACACTTTAAAATAAACTGTAACAATTAACATTTCATCAGAACCTCTAGTAAGTTTAATGTTACTTTGTTTAGTTGTCCGTTCAGAATCGTGGTAGAATCACAATCTTTATTTGAAACAAAAAAATTTGTGTTTCTCAATTTATGCCGAATCATGCAGCTCTACTAGATTAGATGGTGTTCTTGTCATTGATACACAAATATTAGTGTATTCCAATTATTTTTTTTTTACAATATTGCTATATATTAAATTTGATCAATTAAGTTTTGTTCTTGCTTTTGGTTCATGAACTTGATTTCTGTTTTTTCATAGGTGTTGTGTTTCATTACCGCGCCAACAGCAGTCGCTACAGTTTAGATTTCGAGCACGCCAAGCAGGTCTGCACTGATGTGGATGCAACCATGGCCACCTCTGAGCAGCTTTACTCAGCCTACGAGGACGGATTCGACCAGTGCGACGCCGGCTGGCTGGCAGACCAAACCGTCAGGTGATTTCTATAGCTCCACACTATGAAATCATGTTATCTACATTTGAATATTGCTGATACAACAACCACATCTGGGCTTGTTCTCCACAGATACCCGATAACAAAGCCACGGGAAGGTTGCCATGGCGATATGATACTAAAGCCAGGAGTCAGAACATACGGATTCAGAAATTCCTCTGAAATGTATGATGTGTACTGCTACGTTGGAAAACTTCAGGGTAAGTTTAGAAATCAGACTCATGCTGCGTTCACGTCTTGTCGGAATTACTATAATTACGAGATGACAGTATGGAGATTCTGCTCAGGGCTGGTCACATGCTCAAACTCAGAAATTACCTGTTTCTATGGCAACGCTAATAACACCTAAATGTTTTCATTGCAGTAATGACAATTTGAAGGGAAAATGTCTGATTGGATGGAAAATGTAATTTTGAAAAAAATCCTAATGATCCATAAATATTACATTTTAGTTTTTGTTTACAAATATTTGTTTCAATCAATAGAAATAAATATACAAATACAATATCCATGTGTGGCTTTAATGGTAATGACAGCAAAACATTTAATCACATCTTTAATTTACTTCAATATTCTCTTGCAAAAGAAAAATACTAAGAAAAAAACCCCTCTAAAACATACTTGGTGAACTTTACGGAAACATGTTATCCCCAAAATTTCTGAAATAAAAATATAACAAATATTACCATGTACAAATTCTTGTATTATTTTATCTAAATAATATCACTATTTTATCTTTTTTTCTTTAAATAAAAAAGGAAATGGGATTTTTATTTTCATTGAATATAATTAGAATTTCATATAACTAGAATGTAGAGAGAAAATGTCTCAATTTAAAAAGAAAAAATCTTAATGGTCCACATATTTAATGTAATTTAATATTATACATCAGTTACATTTCAATTCTGTAGCAGTGCATTTTAGGGTTGCCTTATTTGTTAAAGGAACAGTTCACCCCAAAAAAAATTTAATTATCCCATAATTCGTAGGTGTATATGACTTTCTTCTTTCAGCCGAACACAATTGGAGTTATATTAAATAATAGCCTGGCTCTTCCCAGCTTTTCAATGGCATGGAATAGTGTCCGAGTTTTTGAAGCATCCATCCATCATAAAAGTAATCCATACGACTGGGTTAATAAATGCCTTCTGAAGAGAAGTGATATGATGTGTTTTTGTTAGAAAAACATACATATTTAAAACTTTATAAACTATAATCACTGGCTTCCGGCTACGGCCGTACGCGCGTTCACGAGAGAGTCGAGGTTCCGGTGGGAGAGTCACCTCTGACCCGACGTATGACGTAGGGCGCAGAGGATAGAGCAAAAATTTGAAGTTTTAAAGAAAATGTCAGAGGATTTCGATATAAGAGAAGAGGAGCTCCTCATACGTCGGGTCATAGGTCACCCTTCTGCCAAATCTCGACTCTCTTGCAAACGCGTATACGTTCCTGGAAGCAAGTGATTATAGTTTAGAAAGTATTAACTAATCGCTTCGCTTCAGAGAGCATTTATTAACCCACTGGAGTCGGATAGATTACTTTTATGATGGATGGATGCGCTTTTTGGAGCTTTAAAAACTCGGGCGCTATTCAATGCCATTGAAAAGCTGGGAAGAGCAAAGATATTTTTTTAAATAACTCAGATTGTGTTCGGCTGAAAGAAGTTATATACACCCACGAATTATGGGATAATTTTCATTTATGGGTGAACTATTGCTTTAAGAACATCCAGTGGTGCCTTAGATTTTGGCCATATTGATCTTAATTTTGCTGTATTTGGGTCAGCATTTGTGTCGGCTGTATGTCTACGATGCCTAATGCTGTCTAGATAGGCAGCTTACTAGACTTTGAAACAGAGGCTGTGTAATATGTATAAAGTGAATGTGTTATTGTGTGTGTCTGACCTCAGGTGAGGTGTTCTTCTCTGCTGACGGTACTAAGATGACCCTGGATGAGGCCAGGGCGGCGTGTGAAAGACAGGACTCAGTTTTAGCATCTCCAGGTCACCTGCATGCAGCCTGGAGAGACGGCTTGGACCGCTGCGACTTCGGCTGGCTGTCTGACGGCAGCGCCCGCTACCCCATCTCGGTACCCAGAACTCAGTGCGGCAATGGACAGCTGGGTGTGAGGACTATGTACCGCTACCGCAACCAGACGGGATTTCCTCTACCGAGCGAGAAGCTAGGAGCGTTCTGTTTCAAAGGTAGGTCTTCATGAAATGCTCAGGGGGAAAAAACCAATGCTAAAATGTATTGGGTGAATCTCACGGAAACATGCTATCCTGAAATAAAAAGAAGAATATTTGTTTAATATTGCAAATTTTTTTAAATAAACACGTTGACCAAAACTCTTTACATATTAACAAAATATCAGCAACATTTACTAAACAAACAATTATCTTAATATTATATTTATTTTATATAATAATACATTTCAATAAGATAAAATATAGAAAAAAGGGCATGTTTCACACATATATGTGTGTGGGTGTAATGAATTGAAATGATGTTTTCATAAATAAAAATAAGCCTCTTTTTAATACCATTATGCAACTGCCTGGTCCAAAAAAAAAAGTTATAAATCATTATTTCAGTGATTATTATGTTTCTATCATGTTTGGCAGCCGTTCGTCTAACTCTAATTGATGGAGTGTGTAGCTTTTCATTTCTTAAACAACAATGTATGAGACACATCATGGCCATATTCCAGGATGACAATATCAAGATTCATCAGGCTCAGATTGTGAAAGAATGGTTGTTAGGAGCATGAAGAATCAATTTTCACACATGAATACAAGATCTTGACCAAAAATTGATGCACCTCTTCATGGAAATAAATGTTGTGATGTTATTTCCATCAATAGGTGCATACATTTTTGGTCAAGATCTTGTACTGACAATGCAAGAGTCCAGCACTCTGTAAAGTCTCCTCCAGCATACACATATACAGTATACATATACACACACGACACAACTATTGTTTTGATAGGGAGGCGTCTGTTTTGCTGTGATATCATAACAGCTGTGACTCCGAGCCGACCTTTCTCTCTCTCTCTCTGCTAGCTGGGTGGAAGCAGAATAATTTGTTCTCTCCAGGGCGGCCTCACATTTCATCTGTTAAACGTCTGTCCTAACCCTAGCTCAAATATGTGCCTTAAAACGGCAAACTAACTGACCTGTTTTCAGGTCAGTTCCGCTGCCCAGAATGGCTCTGACCTTTGAACCCTGTAACTGTCCTGCTGGGGGTTGTTTAAAGTCTCTGTCTGTACAACCTCAGTCGTCACTTGAGAGGAAAAATGGAAACAGGCCACACAAAATCCGAGCTTAACATGCATTTAATCCAATTTTACATCGGGTATCTACTTTTCACCCCCTACCTCCAGGGATTTTGTGGCTTTCCTTTTAGCTGTGGTTTGTTTCATGTAACCAGTCTTGAAGCACTCCTCTTAAATGGGCTTCTACCGCAGAGTACCGCAAAACAAACAAAAGAACTCTGGGTAGGCCGGGAAAGAGCATGGAGGGCAAGAGCGCCCCACTATAATATATAAACAAGCGCTAGTGGGGGGATATGGCTTTCTCCTGTGCTGTTTCAAGATCACTGCTGTTTTATAAAGGAAAAAGATGCCTGATGCTTTACATCAGAGGCGCTGCACCGAAAAGAGGACACGTCCCAAACGTCTAACAGCTGGCTGTGTGTCCACACACTGAGACTGAGACAAAGAAGCAGTGAGATGTTGTACTGTCGAAGCCTTGTCATGAGCAAAAGTAGGTGGCTTCACCCAAAAATGAATTTTTATCATCATTCTATCATTTACTCCCCCTCATGTTGTTATCTTCGTATGTTTTAGAATCCTGATTTACATAGTTTTTCATAAGTATTCAGGTATTTTATATTCTCTCTGGCCTGGTTGTGACGTGTGTGTAGGCTTAAGATGAAGACTGACAGATGAAGGGACTGAAGTAGGAGAGATGGGTGTGGGCTTTTTGTCCATACACAACACTGCATAACTTCAGCATTATGCTGCTAATATAAAATCAGACTCAAAACAACATAGATTATCAAACGCAGTAAATGCTGAAAGAAGAACAATTGGTGGTTGCCATTGAAAACAAGTGTTTTATCTCGTAAGTCAGAACATATTGTTAGTGAAATGCCTCTGAGAACATGCAATAAATATAAATCAGTGTAGGCGTCATATACATTTGCAAATATGGGATAGATGTTTGTTCAATAAGTTGTACTGTCTTTAAGTCCTAAGTCACAGAATGTTGTAAAGCAATTTAAGTGGCCAACACACACACACACACACACACACTCAACAGTCAGCATCATTCCTCCAAAAATAAATTCTCACATCATTCACTCCACCCTCATGTCATTCCAAACCCGTGTGACGTTCGTTCTTCTGTTAAAAATGCACAATGAGATGTTTAGCAGAATGTCCTGAAGAGCAGAAGTCTCAGGCGTCTGGAGTGACACGAGGCCGAGTGAATGATATCAGAGTTTCTATTTACTGATGCACTGTTTCTTTAAGACTCTCTCATTAGACAGTGTTGTGGATTGACCAGGACTCTGATGTCAAAGTTCACTGATAACAGCCCAGACGAGCTCTTCATCTGAGGTTTTCAGACTCCAAAGCTGCTTCTGAGATGCTTGTCTGCACACTGGGCAAGTTTTTAATCTAGTCTTGAGTGGCAGAAATGAGCTGTTTTTCCACTAGGCCCTGTTTACAGTGGAGGCGGCCTGACATGATGCTGTGTGTGTGTGTATTTCTGGGTAGAAACTTTGGCAAGGCAGCGTTACGCTGGAAATAACAGGGTGTTTCGGCCAAAAAACCCAAGTGCCGTCCCTTAGAGAGTATCTGTGTGTGTGTGTGTTGTCGCCAGGTTTACTGCCACATACGCACACACACACACACATTTACAGCGGGCCTGCTCAGTGTTTTCTGACGCCGTGTGTGTGTTTGTTTATTTTGTTCTCTGCAGACTTTCCCACGCACACAGATCCGCCATCAAGGTCATCAGACGGATGCAGTACTTCGTGGCTCGACGGAAATTTCAGGTACTTTTATTTTGTACGTCAGAATCATGATCAAGTGACGTTTCCTCGCCCAGAGATAGTTATTTTGTGAAATTACAAACTGAATTTCAAAGGAATATGAATGGAAGAAATATGCGCCAATTTAGGTTAAATTATAGAGAAATCAACTTTAGTTTTCATTAGAAAAACACACTTAAAAATATTTACATTTATTTAAATGACGCCAAAAAATAAATTTAAACAATAAATATGCACTAAAATATGAATAGAAATTCAATTAAAATAGAGAAAATTACTAGTTTTCATAATAATCACACTTAAAAATATATGATTAATTTAAGTGGCATAATAACTGAATTAAAAATGAAAATATGCACTAAAATATGAATAAAGATTCAATTAAAACTGAGAAAATTACTAGTTTTCATAATAAAACACACTTAAAAATATTTTAATGAATTTAAATGACACAAAAGCTCAATTGAAACTATATGCACTAAAATATGATTAAATTATATTATAGTTTACATAATAAAAAATCCTTAAATATTTTAATTGATGACACGAAAGCTAAATTCAAACTATAAATATACACTAAAATGAATTAAATTATAGAGAAAATGTGATGTGACGAAATTTGAAATGTGTGATTTTTGGATGAAGTGCTTTTGTTTGATGGTCTGAAGATTAACTAACTAAAAGAACCGCCCGATTTATGAGCTAAAGCGAATTGATTGAAATATTCCCAAGTAATGCTTCAGACCTTTTGCCTATCTTTGCTGTTGTTGTTGTTGAGTTAAACTGAGCTATAACAACAAAGCGTGGAAGTTCAAGGCCCAGGGGGCTCAAAAAATGGTGTCCTGTGATGACAATGGCTTTGATGGATGCCGCCTGTGTCCCGCAGCAAGCGAGGAAACCGTACGACGTGCGGGACGTGATCGAGCAGTATTCACAGGGACACCTGAACATGATGGTTCGTATCAAAGAGCTGCAGAGAAGGTGAGACACGTGACCTCACGCTCGCAGACCACACAATCCCAGTGCGTTTCACAGGTTCCTGACGGTTTTCCTCTCGCAGGTTGGATCACACGTGGGGAAACCGGGAATGTTCCTTCCAGGTAAAGGAAAACTGACTGTTTTAAACGGTCCCACATCAAATACAGATTCAAAATGCATGAATAAATCATATCGAAGGGCTCACATGATCTATTATACTTGCTTTTTTAAAATAAAAGTAAACAATAAAATGTAAACCCAGACAATTTACTGCAAAAAAAAAAGGGAAATACAGAAACCATTGTGATTATGACATCATGCCCGTCTTATTAACATCAAATCATATTTGCATATAATAAAATAATTCAATATACAGCAACTTTATCCACTTTGAAGATCATTTGCACAGACGTTAGCCAATCAGAGGTCATTTATATGTTTAAAGATCTCTGATTGGCTAATAAAAATGGCAAAACATGCAAATTTAGAAACCATTGTGATTATGACATCACTTCCATCTCATTAACATGCAACCTTCCATATTTACATGTAATGAAAAACTTAATATACAGCAGCTTTATCCACTTTGAAGATCATTTACACAGTAAATTATGCAGGTATGCAGATGTTAGCCAATCAGAGGTAATTTAGATATTTAATAATCTCTGATTGGCTAGTAAAAATGGCAAAACATGCACATTTAGAAACCATTGTGATTATGACATCACTTCCATCTCATTAACATGCAACCTTCCATATTACATATAATGAAAAACTCATTATACAGCAGCTTTATCCACTTTGAAGATCATTTACACAGTAAATTATGCAGGTATGCAGATGTTAACCAATCAGAGGTCATTTACATATTGCAGTCTTAAAGACGCAGTAGCAAAAAAAGCCTGTTTGATTGTAAGGGTTAGAGAAAGGATGTGAAATAGCTGAAAAACTCAATTATGAGAGGAGACGACTGCAATGAAGTGTAGAATATGATCCTTTTAAATTGATATGTGTGTTATGTTACAAGAAACCATTTATATGAGCAAGGTGTTTCAATAAAACACTGTTAACATGAGCTTTTGACGGACTGTTTTTGATTTCTGACTGTGGTATTATTCCTCGTCTTGTGTTTCCAGAGAAAGGTGTGGATAAGGAATATTATACGGTGGGAGCCCGGCTGATCCGACTGGAAGATAAGGTACAATCCCTTAAGAAGATTTCTGTCGGCTTCTAGTGACGCTTTAGACTGAGTTTGTCACCAGAACGGTGCATTATATTAGTTCTGGTCCGCTCATTTTACTGAGCAAGCAATCGCAGCGAGTGCTGATGTTTCACGTATCATAAACGATAAGCCTCGATTAACTCTGTTATTTCTCGTTCTGTGTTTCGTTGACTCGCTGACGGTATCGTGTAGTTCTGATCTCATCCACCTCAGACAGGGCGCTTCTCTCGGGTTTGTTGTTCTCGTCGAGGAAGCCAGTCTGTGGTTGTGAGATTTGAGGATTTTCAGAGATGATGTGACGAGAATCTGTGAACTGGATCTCGACAGACGTTCTGGAGCGCGAGTGTGTGTCCCAGCAGACGCGTATCTGATGATGGCGTTACAGCAGATAATGTACAGTTATCTAAATAAACCCAGACAGTGGGTGTGTGTGAGAGTGAGTGAGTGTGTGTGTTTGTTTTAATGCAGAAAAGTGTGTGTTGGGTAGGTTTAGGGGTTGGGTTAGTGTGTGTGTGTGTGTGTGTGAGAGTGTGTGTGTGTGTGTGTGTGTGTGTGTGTGTTGTGTGTGTGTGTG
>FLSR01004885.1:3468736-3477203 GCA_900092035.1 Leuciscus waleckii | reverse complement strand
ACACACACACACACACACACACACACACACACACACACACACACACTAGACCCGTGGCTCCAGTCTCCGACTCTCTTTAATTAAACCCCTGATGTTCAAGGCTTGTGGAAAACCCCACACTCATAAACTCAATATTCATATATTTACTTCATACACACACATGCACACACAACAACACAACTACTGTAAACAACAGGGATGAACAGGAGACGGAAGTGTGTTTCTCTCACAGGTGTAGTTCACCAGAACATTTCAGACATCACTTCTTATGACATTTTCATTGTCAAGATTCATTGACTTGATATCAAGACAAAGTGTTTATGATACTTTTATGATTTTTTTATTCAAATCAAATGGGTTTATGAGTGAAACGTTGTTGTTTATCATTAAAAACGGTCATATAGAATTATTAATAAAACAGCTATTAAAAGTCATAATTTAGATGTTAATGTTTCCATACCTATGAACTACTTTTATGGCACTTTATGATGGTTTATATTTAAAACATATGGGTTTATGAATGAAGCATGTACATCTTTATCATTTATAATTTTGAATTTGTGACTGGCCCATTGCCTATAATCATATCTGAACTACTTTTCTGGTACTTTATGGTGTATTTGTTATGTTGTACTTTATTAATCATAGGTTTTAGGGCCTTAGAACAACATGATGAATAAAATACAGTAAGATGTGTCTGTTCGTCTGCTACCAGTGTGAAATGAAGCACTTCTTAATTCTGGAAACCTTTTTTTATTTTGTATTCTGTACGGTCTTGCCCAGACTGGTTTGACTGATTCTAGCTTGTACCGTCCAAGTTTTTAAATAAAGACATGTGGCAATTAAGTGTGTTAATCCATCATAAGACATTAGATAATGATACTTTGAGACGTTTATGTAGCTTAACACGGTTGTGCCTTGATATTAAATAGTTAGATGGTTGTGATTGTTGCCAAGCAAACTCATCTGTAGATTTGCCACTATAAATATGGGATTGCAGGCATCAGGAAAGCGCCGGTGTGTGTGTGTGTGTGTGTGTGTGTGTGTTTGTGTGTGTGTGTGTGTGTGTGTGTGATCCGCTCAGTCAGGCTCTGTTTGTTTTTGTGTTTGGATTGCGATCTCCCCGGCTCATACTTGTTCTTCCACATGTTTGCTTGTCTCCATGTGATGCTGTCGGATGTATTTACACAACTCCCTTCTGTTTGACTTCTATTCTCAGACAGGAATAAATGTCCATTTTTAGGCACTTCTTGTTTGGACGCTCGAGTCCCCAAATTTGACATTCCAGGACGTCCATCATCAGCATCGACTCATATCTGCAGATGTGGCTTTAAACAAGCAAATATTATTTGATTATTTGCTCCATTTTATTCAGTTAGATTTCCCATTTTATCCCATTTCATAGATTCCATTTCAATTCAGTCCATTTTATATTCTGTTCCACAGTGTAAAAAATTAGCGTGATTTTAACGGTCAAAGACTGTAAAAATGCTACCGTGAAAAACTGTTAATTGGTTAAGAGTAAGTTCCTTACTATATACGGTAAACAACTGTGATAGATCTAATGGTACATTTAATGTCATTTTACTGTAAAATACCGTTAAATTTACAGTTTTTGGAAGTGAAAAAGAACAAGTCATTGTATTATTTACAGTGAAAAAACGTAAATTGACATTCCCACAATTCCCTGCGTGACGCATCACATTTGATGTATTTTTGTTGAAATAATATGTTTCGTCATAGTTTTCTTAGTTTTTTCTAATCAGTTATGACATTAGGGTTTTATGTTGTTAAATTAATGTTTATTGCATTTTTTAAATGTCATGTGTGCTACCATGATGGTGATCAGTGGTGTGTGTGAATGACACTGTACAGCTTCTCTATATTAGTATTAACTTTCTTGTGTAAGCGCTGCTTGTGATGAGCTTTAATTCATCATGTGATTATCATCCCCACTGTGATTGGTGGTTGTCAGTGTATTACTTTTGGTACAAAACAGATATTAATACTTCAATAGGTCAGTAAATCAAAATTATATCAGATAATTAAATACGGTTTATTACTGTAAATTTAAGTAAAGTCTGTAAAATCTAAAATGTTGCTACTGTATTTTTTACAGTATAATTTATGGCAATCACAGCTGCCGGTATTTTACCGTAATTTTTTTTTTACAGTGTTGTGTTCAGTTACACTTCATTCCATTCTCATCAGTTTCATTCCATTATATCTTATTCATTCCATACCGTAAGTTTATGATGTATGAAGTATTCTTTTCTGTTGCAGTATATATGAAGACTTCAGATGCGAAATTTTCTTCTAGAATGATCATTTTTATCAAGCTTGTATGTTTATGTTCAGTTATTTCACTTTAATGGCAATGAAAATGACCTATTAATTGTCATTAAAATTTAATTACTGAACCTAAATGTACGAGCTTGATTAAAAAATCTAATTTTAGAAGAAAATTTCAGATGGCACTTAGAGGCTTATATATGCGTGTATATACAGTATATATATATATATATGTGCATTTTATAAGCACTTGTATAGTGGTCTCAGAGTTTTGGATCTCATTGTACACATACACATAGGCCTACAATGTACACTTTAATTAAAAAGTTTGGGGTCAGTAAGATTTTTAAGAAATTAATAATTTAATTAAGCAACGTCACTTTAAATTGATAGAAAGTGACAGTAAAGCCATTTATAATGTTACAAAATATTTTTATTTCAAATTTCTATTTATCAAAGAATCCTGAAAAATTTAAAGTATCACGGTTTCTACAAAATAAATCATAAATGAACATCAAAATAAAACATCATAAATGTTTCTTGAGCATCAAATCCTCATATTAGAGTGATTTCTGAAGGACATGTGACACTGAAGACTGGAGTAATGATGCTGAAAATTCAGCTTTGATCACAGGAATATATTACATTTAAACACGCATTTTAAATTATAAAAATATATCCACATTTGTACTGTGTTTTGATCAAATGAATGCAGCGTTGGTGAGCAGAAGAGACTTCTTCCAGAAACAATCTTAGATGCTAATGACCATTTTCCTATTCAGATATTTATAACCCCACTCCACGTATAAGCCCAGCCGCAGTCGTGTTGTTTCATTCTCGCTTCTGAGATATAAGCGGCATCCGCCCGTCACACGTCCCCGAGACCCACCGGAGCGACTCCTTATTCCAGAATAGAAATCTCTGAATCTGAAAGCGTTACCTGTATTTATTTCCTCCGTGACTCTATTTCTGTCGGCCTGAGTAAACACTGGTGCTAAAAGAGGCCTGTGCTTCTCCCTGACTGTGTTCTTTCAGCGCTGAAGGGGAGGAGGGGGAGGAGGGGGAGACGGGCGCTGCTCCTGTTTACCCACAGCCTAATAATACCTCTGGCCCCGACACCGACAGAGACCAAACCTGCACTGGAAATGGACAAAAAAGGGACGAGAGACAGGAGTGTCCTGCTGACACATGGAGGACAAAGAGCGAGTTTGTGTGAGAAACGTGACTGAGGTCAAGCGGAGGTTCAGAATCCTTCAAAACTCATCCATTCACTTCCGTATGTGACGTAACTCCAGATCAAACTGAATATTCAGTGGAATATTTGTGCATCATGATGATTTATGATTTATTTAGCTGTACATATTTAATTACACTATCATAAACCATAAGGCAGTGCTCAATAATTAGTTGCATTTATTGATAATAAGCAGAATAAAATGTATTTGTTTCTTTTATATCAGATACACTGGGGTTTGTAAGAATTTTTTATATTTTTGAAATAAATCTTCATATCTTGGTCAAATATTATGCGTTTATTTGACAAAAAAATGCAGTAAAACAGTGAAATATTATTTATTTTTGAAATATACAATTTTAAAAAATGTTTTCTATGTGAATGTTCAAATATCATTTATTCCTGTGATCAAAGCATCATTACTCCAGTCTTCAGTGTCACATGATCCTTCAGAAATCATTCTAATTTGATGATTTGATGCTCAAGAAACATTTATGATGATCAAATATAAAAAATGATATTTTTGTGGAAACTTTTTTTTTCTCCCGGGTTTCTTTGATAAATAGAATGTTCAAAAGAACAGTATTTATTTGAAATATAATCTTTTGTAAAATTATAAATGTTTTTACTATTACTTTTGATCAATTTAATGCCGCCCCGATGAATAAAAGTATTTATTTCATAAAAAAAATCTTACTGACCCCAATCTTTTGTATGTCAGTGTATCTACATTTTTCAATTCAATCACCAGAATGATCTCCAGTTTTATATCATGTATATTAATAAGCATTTTTGTAAAGTCATAATTAAGTCAGAATTGCTCCTATTTACTTTCTTATTGTACATTAATTGTATTACTGTAAACAAATCACTCATTCATTTATTTATTTATTTATTTGGGGGGGCTTTGCCATTTTAATTAATATTTCATAATTTGCCCCACCCCAGTTTTTTACCTGTTCAACATCCCAATAATAGGGTAATAAAATGTATCAAGTCTTTAAAACTTCAAGTGTCCGTCCTTGGCCTTCTTACAGTCCAGTAAGTTCATAACTATAATCGATGTAACGTGTACCAGGTCGTCGTCTTTGTCCATTACATCACATTTTATGCAAGTGAATCGAGTTTATCAAGTAGGCCTACATTTTTACAAACGAATTTTCTGTTGTTCATTGAGTTGCTGTTTGTGAACCCGTGTGAACGGCCTCATCTCACTGAGTAAAGCGGACAGGAAGGTGTCAGGACGTTCATAAAGAAGAGGAAAAGATGAACCCGTGGGAGAAACCAAAGCTGAAATGTGAAACTCAATCACCTCTGGTCACGTTTCATTCTTCTGTATTCTGTTCACACGCTTACAGTCAGTACATTTTTCCCGTGAGATATTTAAAGACCCGAGTGACATCATTTCCCCTCTTCCAGACCCAGTGTTTCTCTGGAAGCTGATCGTGTTTGAGTGTGAACGCAGCATTCTGTGAATCGTTTGCGATCTAAAGATTAAATAGTTTCGTGTTTCTGGCGGTTATCGGCGGGGAAATTCCAGAATTCCAGCTTTGTGACTTATACATCGAGCTTGCCACTCGTGCTGTGGGGTTTTGTAATGCTAACATTTAATGCATCAAATAAGGATAAACATTTTAACAGCATTTATTCATTTATCCTGACTTATAGTATTGTTTGTGATTCATTTATGTTAATTTCATAATCAAGTTAGGAGGTTGGTAATATTTTTTTATGTTTTTGAAAGAAGTCTCTTCTGCTCATCAACGCTGCATTTATTTGATAAAAAATACATAATTTTTTTAAAATATATTTTTACGATTTAAAATAAGTGTTTTCTATGTGAAAATATGTTCAAATATAATTTATTCCTGTGATCAAAGCATCATTACTCCAGTCTTCAGTGTCACATGATCCTTCAGAAATCACTCTAATATGATGATTATTATCATTGTTGAAAACATTGTTGATATTTTTGTGGAAACCGTGATATATTTTCATTTTCCAGGATTCTTTGATGGACAGAAAGTTCAAAAGAACAGCGTTTATTTGAAATAAAAATATTTTTTTGACGTCATAAATGTCTTTACTGCACTTTTGATCAATTTAATGCTGAATAAAAAAATGTAAAAAAAAATTCTAACACGTTAATTTATTCAATTCATATCTAGAAATTACGATGACTGCTGTAAGAGTTTCACACTCTCTTAGTTCACGTTCGCTGTTGTTGCTCTTCTTGAGAAATGATCAGCTGAGGTTCATGATGGTCACGGCTGGAATGCTGAAATATGACATTCACACAGTGTTTGATTTTCCGTTGACGTGACGACGGGCACCTCCACTTCCTCAGACACCTGCACAAACAGACCGTACGGTGATTCACTTTCCTCTCGGCCCTGTCTGGGTCCTTCATTCTCCAGCAGTTCTTCAGGACACGGTCGTGATGATCTGATGAAGTGATTCGGTTGGTGTTGGCGTTTTGTTGGACGGTTGGGGTAATCATAGGCTGTTGCTTTAATTAGGGCTTCACAGAAGATGTAATTGATTTGGCTTGACGAGCGGGAGGCGGAGTCGAGTGAGTGGGTGTGGTTTAACAGCTGTCAGTCTATAAAGAAACAAGTGTTCAGTCAACAAGCCCATACAGGCTCAAAATACTGCATCTGTCCTCACACACTCACGTTTATATGACACTTGTGCCCCTGTGTGTGTGTGCGTGTGTGTGTGTGTGTGTGTGTGCGGTTTAATTCAATTATTTGATTTAAATTGGTTTTAGAGTATTTATACCTCATTGTAATGTTTATTTTTTATCTTATTTTAGTTACAAATATTAATATAGCATTAATTAATTGTATTAATCTATAATATTTTATTATTTATTTTTTACAGTAATGAGAATTACATTTTCATTATTGTGAATTGATTGATAAAATGTGCTTAAATGTCATGAAAATATCATATTATATGAAATCGTACTAAAAATCACATTTTGTTCATACAAAATGATGGAATGATATATATATATAGTAAGTATTTATACATCATGTTTAGATTTTATTATGTGAGATAATAAAAAAAATTGCATTTATTTAGAATAAATAGTTTACATTTTAATGATATTAAAAATATTTATTATATACATTTTATATTATATTTAATATGTATTATTATATAGAGTTATTTATGTATTTTTGTACAGTAATGAAAATTTGTTTTTGTTTTTAACCAATTATTTGAAATTAAGAGTTGATGTGCTTAAATCTCATGAAAATGTATTGCATTTTTTTTTTTACTGTTCCTAAAAACTAGTTTTTCTTCATGCAAAATGCAATTATTTACATTTTCTTTCATTTGGATGTTTTTATAAACAATAAATGACGCAGTTTTCCAATCAAAAGCTTATAATGTGCACAATATTGAGCAGATCTCAGTGCCATGTGGACATATTTCAGAGGTGACTGTGAAATAAAGCAGTGTTTCAGAGGCCAGAAACACACACACACACACACCTTCACCCCATAGCGAGTGTATGAAAGGGGGTCTGTGACCACGCCTGCCCTCGGGCCGCCACAGGGACCATTAAAGAGAGACGCTCAGCTGTCTGTCTGCGCAAATGTTTAAAGGGCCAACTGGCCCCTAAACACGTCCATTCAGGCGACGTTAATAAACTACAAACCCAAATTAATCTAGAAGGAAATATATCAACAGAGAAAGAAGATTTACTGGTGAATATTTTACAGCAGGAGAAGCAGTTCAAGTCTCTTTGTGGAGAAACGTTCAGCCAAATGTGACCGAGAATGAGGCCAAGTTCAATTTACTCGCGTCATTTTCAACCATTTTTATTGCGGGTCACAGCAGTAAAACTGCACCGAATATATTCTGCCTGATATAAGCACCTTATTTTTATGCTGCGTTTTTTTATTTTAGGTTCAGTTTGCGGTTATTCCAGTATAAATTGTGTTTTTTAATTACTTTTTATGTGTTTTAAGTTTATCTTTTTATGACTGGTGGTGCTTAAATCATAATGAAACATGAAACTTGCTGTCTTTAAAGGAACAGTCCATCCAAAGTGTGTTTAGTCATTCCAAACCTGCACTTTAAAAAGTTATAAACAAAACAAAAATGACTGGTGTCGTTTTACAGTTTTCAGTGTGTTTGCCCTTCTTCATCCGTGAAACACAAAAGAAGATGTTTAGCAGAATGTTCATGCTGCTCTTTTCCATATAATGTAAATGGATGGTGACCAATGGCTGTCGAGCTCCAGAAAGTGCCATTAAACCATCATAACAGTTGTCTATATGACTTCTGTACCATATTCTATAATTAATTTGATGCTTTGTGTGAGGAAAAGTTAAAATATAAAAAATTAAACGCTGCTTTTTCAAAGTTGATATTGAGGCTTTATATAAGGCCGAACACTTGCATGTGTCATTATATAATTAATATTTTTCCAAAATCAAGCTCAAATGGAGTTACGAGGTTTTACACCAGCGTATTTTTGAGAATTTTTCAGAAACGTTGTTTTGTCAGTCGTTAGATATGCGTCTGAGGAAGTAAGAGCATTGCATTATATTTTCATCAACTTACAGGTTATGAAGTTTATTATAGCTATGTGGCACTCAGTTTTTTTCTCTCATTTGTCCAAATTCTCATGTTATTAAAGACAAAGTGTTACGTAGCCTATAAGCTATTTAAGAATATATAAATATAGTGTTTCTTGAGTACTTGTTCAAATATCAGTTCTTTATTTTGAATAATTGCATTGCAAACAAGCAGAAACGCTCTGAAATGTGTGCGGCACTTCATTCACGATAGAGGTGGGCGGAGTTATGAGGTTTGACTGACAGTTTGAGGAGCCAATGGAGTTACAAGGTCTTTTTAATACTTTTCGTTGGTTAAATCTTTGCAAGACACACGTGAATGGTGACCAATAGTAATGATTCTTGC
>FLSR01004885.1:3408264-3465887 GCA_900092035.1 Leuciscus waleckii | reverse complement strand
TTCGGCTGCTCATCCAGACCGCTGAGGAACCGTCCCACAACTCCTCTCGGCACAGGGAGCGCACCAGTGCTGCTCCTCTCAGAGCTCACCAAGACAATATCATTATTGACTTAACCATGATAGATCGTCGACTCAAAGGAAGCGAAGTCTGTCTGCTGTTCTGCATTTAATCTTCAGGGTGAAAACATCCAGCTGGCAAACTCATAGAGAAACTATTTACTATTTAGTGGAGCAAAACTCAAGTGTCTGAGAAGCTGCGGTCGTTGAGGTGTGAGATTTCTAAACATCCTTAAAACAACATATTAATAAATGTTGCTTGCTTTTCAAGTAATGCATCTTGTTTCAAGGATTTGAAGATATGATAACTGCTACCTTTCAGTGTGCATTAAACAGACTAATGTAAACTGCAATATATAAACCAAACAAATGTATTATTTAGATATGCTGACTTGGAAATTAAGATTAATAAACAGTTTAAGAAAGGAATCTGTTTCCTTTTTGTTTTTGTTTTTTGCAGGAGAAACTGGAATGTTTTAGCATTAAAAGAAAAAGGAACAAGCAAACACCTTTGTGGTTCATTCTGGCTTTGATTGCTGGACGTAAAGCATCAAGCCCACGCCCTGCTCTCAGAGCGCTCTATGAAACACTGAAGTTTGCGAGGTGAATTTGCAGTCCAAGCACAATTTGTGTGTCTGTTTCAGGGTTGTTTTTCCAGGGGTCTGCGTGGGTCAGCGTGCTCCGGCTCCACAGACCAGAGGAATGCCTAATCTGAGCGGAGAGCGCCGCTGGGGAATGCAGATAATGCCGTAGATTATCAATGACATGTTTATGGTTCAGATTTATATTTCCCCTCTAACAAGCAGTCAATGTTCCTTCTCTTTATGAAAATATATTTATGTCGGCTCGCTGTGAAACAACGCACTGTTGAGCTCAGAGCTTCTCATGGCTTGTGTTGGCGTTTCATGTTACGGGCGGCCTGTTTGTGTGTGTGTGTGTGTGTGTGTGTGTGTGTGTGTGTGTGTGTGTGTGTGTGTGTGTGAGCATAAATAATGGCACGCAAGGGCTCATAAACTGGTAGTAGCTATCTGAATAAATGACCCATTCTGAAAGAAAAACACTCATGCAGGAGAGGTTGTTTCTGACAATTTGTGTTAATGTCACATGACGTTACGTTACGTTACGTTACATTACATTACGTTACGTTACGATACGATACATTACGTTACATTACGTTACATTACGTTACATTACATTACACAAACACACACACACACACATACATACATACATATACATATACATATACATATACATATACATATACATATACATATACATATACATATATATATTATATATGATTCCAAATCATATTGTTTGATGTATGTTGTGATTGTCAAATTTTGACCCTTTCTCAAAACACATTTGATTTAGGATTTTTCTAAATATCTTTGACATGGTCCTTTTTACTAAGTATGTTGAGGTCCCAAAAGGTAGCCAATAACAGGTAAAGAGCTCTTCAAGAATTTTTTTTTAAATAGAAGATAAAAAATAAGCTAGGATAGGCAAATTAAATAATGTACGATGCAATAAATAAAATACAGTAAACACAATTTTCAAATAACCGATATGGTGGCAATACATTGTGTATCAATATAAGAAATTATTTTTAGGGTGACATTATTTTCATGACAATTTTCACCCCAAATTCTCATTAATATATTGCAAAAAAAATAAAAAATAAAAATAATCATTTATTTATTAAGTATATTTTTTACCTTCTAGGCTAAATTTAATAAAAAAAATATTATGTTAATGAAAAATGTCATAAATGGCCCTTAAAATAGGCTTCATTTTATTTATATTGATGTTAAGATTAATGTGTGTCAAGGGTTAAACTGACTTTTTATGACTGTTAATGCAGTTCCTACTTTTAGTGTTTAAAAGTAATGTTTTGTTAAAATAACGGTGGACACAATGAAGAGATGTTAGCCTGATTTTCTGACTCTTAGGGGTTAAACAATCGTGTGTCGTAACCTGAGGTTAAGTGCCTCACTGGAGCCAATGGTGATTGTTCATGGATTAACCCCTTGCACGGCTTGAACCTTCAACCTTTTTACTTAGTATCCCGGATTTGGGACAACACAACCACGCCATCCTAAATCTAAACCCTGAAATGAACTAGAAAAACAGCTTTATTTCTCAGCTGAGGCCTAATCCACATACATGTGAAAACGCATAGTTTTCTCTACGCTTTGGCCTTCAGTTCATATTGAGACAGGATTTGCGAAAATTTTGATTTTTGAAGATGCTCTCCCAAGTGAATAAATATGAAAATGGAGGTTTTTGAAAACGATGATGCACGTTTAGTCAGTGACGCATATTGTACTGATAGATATCTATGTTTATACCAGTATGTGCCTGCGATGTGCTATTCACTTTCACAGTGTTGCTGAAAATAGATCTTCTGGATGTTATCCATGTTGTGGCATTCATGCAAAGATGCAAAGCAATTGCTGTCCTGCGACAAAACATGAGGGCAAATACAAAGTTCTGTCATGAAACTCTAGATGGCGCAGACTGATTGGTCCTTAACTCATTCTGCTTGCAATCACATCATCCTCTATAGGACACAGCTGATTGGTTCCTGCTGTATCAGTAGCCAATGAGCTCACAGCTCAACCTTCAAATACTTGGTCAGCATTTGCTGTATGAGTTGAAGCACGCTTTCAGAAACCCTCCTCCTTCCCCAGCTCCACCTGTATAGATCTGCTACGGGTAATTCGTGTACGCTATATTGTAGAGCAGCAGCATGTCTAACTTGCTCACAGCAGTGTGTCGTGTGTGTATTGGTAGTAGCAAATCCCGCACTTGACCAAGTACTATTCGACCCAGACCAAACATATCAACAATGTCATATCCATTACCATGCCAAACATTTAGAAAGTTGTCGTGACAGATTTGCGTTTTTAGACCAAACGTGGAGTTGCAGTTTGGCCAGCTCTCTGTTAGTGGTGAGGTATTTTGCTAATAAAATGATCTTGGCAGAAATCTGTATCTGTTTGAGCTTTTGTCACGTTTTACCACGCGTAGTGAGATGATTGTAGCGTTTTCCGACGTCTAAAGCCGGGTGCACACTCGAGATTTGACCGTCTGAGACAAACTTTGAAAATCCTGAAAGATTCCTCTGATCCTAGGCTCAAATCTGAAGTGTTTGATCGCTAGTTTGACATGTTCACCGACAGCCGAATTAACGACCATTGCGATAAATTTTTACCTCAGACGAGTTTCTGGCGGAGTCAGAAGATTTGGCTCTCAGTCCTGCCGTGATTCTCCTACGACCACCGTCACATTGTCTTTGTTTTCATGACCAAAAATAACGTTAGAGATTTCTTGTAGCTAGCATTTCAATTCCGCGTGTAACACAGCGCACATCACCGAACGCGTCATTGATTGATGATGTAAAACTCTGGACGAGTTTTCTTGCGTGCGTCCGTTTTTAACGCGTCTTGACTGTCGTACAGTCTGACATCAATAGGCGCGTTTCCATTACAGATTTGCGCAAAACTTTTGCGATTTTTTTCTAAATGTCGACAAAAAACTATTGCGAAATGACGCCGTTTCCATTAACTGATGTTATGCGACTAAAACTAAAATTTTTCCTCTCGCGATCAGTAAAATCATTCCAAAAACCATGGCAATGGACGTTGGTAGGTTTATGTACTATATCCCAGCCACTGCACTCGCCATTATTATTAATCGAAGGAGATGTATGTGTGTTTTCAAAGCATTAATGGTGAGGAACGACCCTTATTATACCTGTGAGCGGCACATATGAGGAGTTTCTGGGTCTTTCTCCCTCATCTCTGCTTCAAGCTCTTGATTGTGGCATTTATTTGAGGTTTAGAATCCAGTATTCCTGTAATTCTTTTGTCTTTTATGAATTTAATAAAGAACTCTGTCTCGTACTCTGTCCAATCACACCGCGTCATCTACGTCAGGTGACCTGTAAATGCGTAAAAACTGTTTCCATTGCAGATTTGTGAAATATTTATTTTTCGAATAGCCTGAAAAACCTCCTCATGCGAGCGTAAAAACTTTTTTTGGATAAATGGGAGTTTTTCCCGGTTTTGAAACTTTTGGTGGACGGAGAGCGCTTTGTATGTGGATTAATGCAGACGTGGCCTGACATGTGTCTGTGTGTTTTGTAGGTGCTTCAGATGGACGTGAAGTTGGAGAACATCCTGAAGATCCTAATGGAGCATTTCCAGCCCAAACCAGAGCTATTGCAGAGACCCAGTCAGTACAGCTCTCGCATCACCGTCATGAAGCGGCCGGGCGTCAGCATGGACGAGAGCCAATGACACGCTCGCGTGGACAACTCGCGCAATGCATTGTGGGAAACGGAGTCCGAGAGAAGAGCTTGGTGTTTCCTGTTTCTGACTACAAACTGAACATCATATGAGTAGTGAAGTGGGAAAAGTGGTTGTGTGGAGATGCTCAGAATCTCCTAATCCAAGCTAAACTGTCCATCTTTCATTATTTGGACGCATTACTTGATTGTTTTCATGGTCAGCGCTCTCACAGATGGTGTCGTTCGGACCCGTTTTGGTCAAGCAGGGATCATTAATAACGTTTCCAAACACAGCACTGATCCAGGGTGCGACTCCGACCGTAAACATGAAAGCCGGCGTTGATGTATGGCTGTGGTAGGGCTTATCAAAACAGCAAAACACCAATGATAGATGCTAATGAAGTTTAATAACGCGCTGAGAAAGAAGGCTATTCACGGCTGTTGACGTTGAGACGAGAGCCAAGATTCCCGACAGCGGATCAGAACTCCAACCACACCATAATACCGGTTTCCCCCTCGAAGCACCTTTTAGATGCGTTTGCTTGATCTGTGATCTATGATTATTTTTCTTATCTGAGATAATTAAACGTTGAAAGGCGAAGCGAGTTGACGGAAAATCAATTAGTGAGATGAAAAAACACATTCCACTGTTCTTTTCCAGAAACCACAGCGCTGTCTTGAGGAAAATAACTTCATCCTGGATCTTTTCTCCAGACATGTTCATCCGTTGGCCGTTTGCCTGGCACTGAATTAACATTGAATTCTTTCTGTTTTTTCATAAAGCAAAAACACACAATGTTACAGGGATGTAAGCAGCACAAAAACAACAAAAACACGGTAAAATCTCTATCTGACAGCTAGATCAGGTTTATCAAACGCAGACAACAGCAATATGAAAAATAAGGCAATACTCAATAAATAGTTTATACATTTATTGAGTATAATAATAAGTGCAATAAAAATGATTACATTTAAAAATCATTAAAAAAAAAACATCTAATACACTACCATTCTAATGTTTGAAGTCAGTAAGAAGTCTCACCAAGACTGCATTTATTTAATAAAAATTGCAGTAAAAACAGAAAATTGTGAAATATTATTACAATTTAAAATAACTGTTTTCTATTTTAATATATATTAAAGTGTAATTTATTCCTGTGATCAAAGTAGAATTTTCAGCATCATTACTTCAGTCTTCAGTGTCACATGACCCTTCAGAAATCATTCTAATATGATAAAAAAAAAAATATATTAACAGCTTCATATTTTTGTGGAAACCGTGATACATGTTTTCAGCATTCATTGATGAACAGAGAGTTCTAAACTTAATTTATTAATTTTTTTATACAATCTTTTGTAACATTATAAATGTCACTTATGATCAATTTAATGTCTTCTTGCTGAATAAAAGTATTAATTTCTATTTAAAAAAACTTACTAACCCCAAACTTTTGAACAGTAGTGTAAACATTAACATAATAAATTGTATAAATATTATAAAATATTGAATGCCATCATAATTATTTATAATAATAATAAATATTATTCATAATAAACATTTATACATTTAAACATATTAACTAAGTAATTAATAACATGCGGTCACAGGTGTCTGTTTATTGGTATTTTCTATTTTAAACTATATTTTATTCATTACCCTTAGGTTATGAAACCCTGAAGAAGAGGGAGTTTATGGCTAGATAAAGTCTTGTATTTTTTGCTGCTGCTGACACGACTCTGTACAGTTTTATAAAACAAAAAGCAAATGTAAATATTGTAGTAATGCCTTATATATAATATGTAGTGCTGAGGGTTTGGATTCATATTCTGATGGAATGATAAACTGATCTGTTGTAATCATTCGCTCCAGAAAACTGTAGTGTAAATAAAACATGCATTTAATTATGTATCACGTTGCATTTTGGCCGGTTGCATGCGGGAGTACCTGTCACGCTTTGAGTCACACGTCATGTGTGAATGATTAAAGTTTGGAGCCTCAAACGACCTGGAGAAATTGAAAACGACTTGTTTCCATCGGCTTATTTCTCTTCAGCAAACCACGTATTCTGTGCACAGTTTAATATGCAGAATATAACCGCACATCATTCAGGTCTAAGCCCAAAACATACGCCTGAGAGACCAGGGGCCGGTTTCACAAAGCTATTTTAGAGCGGTCTATAGTGTTAGACAAGTCTTAAATGTGCTCATAGACTAGGCTAATGCAAGTTAGACTGTTTCACAAAAATAAAGACTGACTTAATTTAGACCAAAAAAATTAGACACCTTACCCCAGGCTAACTTACCCCCCAGACACCTTCCCCCCAGGCTAACTTACCCCCCCCCCCCACCACCCCACGCCTCACCCCCCCCCCCCCCCACACCCCCCCGACTCCTTACCCCCAGGCTAACTTACCCCCCAGACACCTTACCCCCAGGCTAACTTAACCCCAGGCTAACTTAGGTCTAAGACTCTGTTACCTTGGCAACCAGCAGTAACAATCAGTTACGTTACAAACAGCCAAAAGAAAAGGGAAAATGGCTCATAATTTAAACATTTCTTCTTGTTACTACATTCTCCGCTAAATTTCCCAAGTAAAATGTCCTTGTAACTGTTACACTCCTCCAACAAACACATATTTTCCGCTGGGGTAAACTGCACTGAGCGGTTGAATGCGCTTACTCGATCCGCCATGTTTTTGGTTTTGAAAAGTGTCTTATTTTACCCAGAATGCATTGCAGTGTAGTCCTACTTAAGATAGTCAGAGTCTTAAGTGCTTTGTGCAACGGTCTGATTTAGATGTCTATCTGAAGTCTGACTATCTACTATATCTAAGCCATATCAAAGTCTATCTTTGTGAAACCGGCCCCTGGGGTCTGTACCATGACGGTAGCTTAACAAACTCAGGGTTACAGGATTAGTTTTGAGTTGACAAAACCAATCCAATCCAACCAGGCTCTGTCAACTCGGGCTTTGATCCTGAGTTTAGGAGTTTATTTGTGACATCAGCAGTGAACAGCCAATCACAGGCTGAGAAAGAGTGAAACTGCGATTCAATTCTCGCGAGAGAAGCGGCGCGATTCACTTCTCTCTTCTGCTGAATATTACGAGATTGAAAAATATTATGCATATAAAAAAATGTACACACAAGAAGAAAACTAGTTTATGAAAGAGGACATCTAAAAGAAAAAATATTGCTATATCAGTGCAATTAAAGTTAATTTATACAGTTGATATAGAGAGAATTGAACATTTAAGATCACATGTAGTCATTTTATAGCTTTATCTATTGATTCTAAAGCGTATTTATATCACCTTCATTTATTTATTCATTTAAACTGTGCGTAATAATAATTAATCAACTAAAATTGTACATAATGTGATCAATTAAGGGTATATCTAATATCTAAATCATACAAAATTATTATTCTAAATAAGCATTAGTAAAAGCCATACGATTTGGTCTTTAAAAATCATTTGCTATAGTGACCTTTAATTTGGAGTGACTCATCAGACATGTGACACTTTGCTCACAGCTGATTGGTCCAATTTCAGTTACCTGGAACATCACCTGTCCCGGACCAGATTTGCCGTGGAGTGTAAGCTACTATGGCGATGAACACGCTAAAAGCCAAACCACTTTCATAATACCTAAAACCCAGGCTTGGCCAACTAAACTGAAACACACCTGGCCTAACCTAAACCGGCCTCATGGGACAGGCCCCTGGAGGTTTGGTTATGTCTCTGAAGTGACGGGACCTTGAAGGAGAAGTGGTGTGTGCAGGACACACACACTGACGGCCTTTCATGTGCACAATCTCTGCGCTTTCAAAGGCCGTTTGATGTGTGAGCGCTGGATCATCGCTATCCTCACGGAGAAGCTTTCTGGATCTGTGACGGCGAGGTTCACTTCTCCTGTGACGTTCCAGCAGATCCTCATGATGAGTGATTCTCTTTAATGCCGTTTCTCACTTCGGTTCTGCTTGCTTAACATCTTTCAAGGCTGAAAACACACTCATATTTCCTTCTTTCTCCCTTAACCCTGTAAAGCCTGACATACAGGTAACGACAACCTGAAATATCAGTTTATTGAACCTTTAGACCAAATACTTTGGCTCATGTATCCCCGTCACACTAAATGCGTCTCTATCGCACGCATTGTGTTTATGTGCAATTCATACGCGAAAATGAGTTTTCACGTACATAGGATACGCATGGGTAGGTTTAGTAGTGGTGTGTGTGTGTATTATCAAATGCACGTGAAAACTGCGCATCATACACACGTGATGTAAAAACTCATTTTCGCGTATAAATTGCACGATAAACACAATGCGTGCGATAGAGACGAGAGTCTGAGTGAGAATATGGAGGAAGAAAAACAGCTCAGTTTTATTCAAAGAAAAAATATCCAATTTGGTGCAGTTGCTAATATTTATATGGCAAATGAAGGAGATCTTTATAACAGAAAATGCAAATAAATAGCCTATCAGTCATCACTCTATATCTGCCAATAATATAAGATTATTGTCTTAGTAAGATGAAATTGAAATGATCAAAGCTGGTTTTAAAACATAAAGCAATGCAATACAATGATGATTAAAAGATGCACACATAAACCTTCCGACTGATGATCATATTTGAACATGACATTAAAAAAAAAGAAAAAAAGATGTTTCGATAATCTAATAAATCTTAGTTGCTTCAGTTCGGTAACGTTCATCTTGAAATTTTACACTGCAAAACATTTAAAAAATAATGATATGATCAATAATGTATTTTATATATATATGATCAATAATGTGTGTTTTTAAATTGCTTTAACTCGTCAAAATAAGTTCGGCAATTTTCAACAGTTTTTATAAGTTATAAAATGATTTTTTTTAAGCAGTTTAATGTCATTTATATTGAAATGACTCAAACATCCAAGTTGATTGTACTTAAAAATTTAAGGCAGCAAATTTTTACTAACAATTATTCTTATGTTTATTTCTTTCACAGCAAAAATGCGTTTGTACAATTATACTATAATATCTTTTACTTACTAAAAACTATAAACTACCAACCCGACGACAGAAGGCATGTTCATGTGCAACAGGGTTTTCAGCAGTTTTGATCAGATAGGATATTTGCGTATCAAATATGATAAAGTAGACTTTATAGGGTTACGGTTTTAAGAATATACTGTGAATTCACTAAAGGTGATTATTGCATTTCTGCAAACATGATTCGCTAGCTAGACAACTCATTTAAAAAAGGTCTGCAAACTACACTGAACATTTTTTTGGTAAAAATTGCTAGTAAATTTCACAATTCATTATGAAGAATTTTCGGTAACACTTTATCTTACAATATCTTAGTTACACACATTACATATAGTTACTAGAGTAATTACTATGAATTGTGCATAATTACATGCAACTAACACTAATCCTAACCCTATAGTAATTAGGTAACACTTTATTTTACAGTGTCCTTGTTACATATGTATCTTATATTGTTATATATGTTACATATGTATCTTACCATAGTAATAACAGTAAATTATGCATAATTACATGCAACTAATACTCAACCAATTCCTAATCCTACCCGAACCCTATAGTAAGTACATAGTTATGTACTTAAATATATAATTACAATGTAACAATGACACCTTAAAATTCATTAAGTAATTATTATTACTGAAATGTATAATGTATAATAATTAAATGTGTAATTACACTGTAACGGACACATTAAAGTAAAGTGTAATAGTATTTTCTCATAAACAATAATCTTTGTTTTATTTACAAATTGTTTTTACAGTGTAACTTGCAACATTTCTGAATAGATAATCTGCTAAAAAATAAATATCCGGTGTCTCTAAGGCCAATTTGGTCAATCTAGCATCATCAGTTTGAGCAGTTTACCGTCATCAGGTTTTCTGATGGCTAAAACAGAAGTTGGCAGTAAGTGCTGTCCAGAAATCCTCCACCTCCTCCATAATGGGGCCTGTTTGAGCCGATGACAAGCCCAGGGCGTGTGCCATTACTGGGGCCCCTGTGGCCCCGGAGCAGCAGCGGAGCCTGTGAAAGCAGACACTGGGGGGAACAGGTGTGAGGCGGGGGGGCGGCAGCTGCGCCTCTACAAATAGCAGAGCAGGAACAGTTGCGCTGGCGGCTGTTGTTGTGTTGGGCGGAGGGGCGGCAGTGACCCGTTCATCCCTCCATCGTTCATCCATCCATTCATTCATTCATCCGTTCATCCATCCATTCATTCATCCATCCGTCTGTCCATACTTCCATCCGTCCATCCATCCATCCATCTGTCCGTCCATCCATCCATCCTTCCATCCGTCCTTCCATCCATCCATCCATCCATTCATCCTTTCATCCATCCGTCCGTCCATCCATACGTTCATCCATCCATTCGTCCGTCCATCCATCCGTCCATCCGTCCTTCCATCCTTTCATCCATCCATTCATTCATCCATCCGTCCGTTCATCCATACGTTCATCCATCCATTCATTCATCCATCCGTCCGTCCATCCATACGTTCATCCATCCTTCCATCCTTCCGTCCATCCATACGTCTGTCCATCCTTCCATCCGTCCGTCCATCCATCTATCCTTTCATCCGTCCATCCGTCTGTCCATCCATCCATCCATCCATCCATCCATCCATCCATCCATTCATCCTTCCATCCGTCTGTCCATCCATCCATTCATCCATCCATCCATTCATCCATCCGTCTGTCTGTCCTCATGTCTGCTGCTTGTGTCTGGGAGCGCTGGGACGGATCCAGGCCTGCTCTTTCTCTTTCTCTTTCTCTTTCTCTTTCTCTTTCTTGCATGATAAAGTGACAATTTGAATTGACTTTAAGTTGGAAGCCTGATTTGTGACAATAGACCATCCATGTGGTACGATATATACAATATTACTGTTTATATGGATACATTTATATTGATTTATATATAATTTGTATATAATTATATGTGGGATTAATTTATATAGATATTTATATATAGTTATATTATATATCAAATATTTTTTATTTATTCTTATAATTAAATATAAAATTATATAATAAAAGGATAAATATATATATATATAAAAATGTATATTATATTGTTTTTCATGGAAATTATAAAAATAAATAAATAAAGATTTTATAATATATTTTATGATATAGTTTTTATAATAAATTCCCATGAAATACAGTACAATACATATATATAGTTGTTGTTTTTTTACATCTATATATAATTATTAAATATTTGTTGTGTTATTCCACGTCATAAAGCTGTACAGCTTTGTGTGAGAAAACCGAGTTAAAGTTAATACGGTTTTTTTCTTCTTCTGAAAACTTAGCTTTTTTTGTCACTGACCAGGTTTCCAGGTATTTTTTTAATGCTAATTATTGCAAGTTGCAAACAAATAAATAAATGTTTATGCTTATTTGAGGTGGGAAAATTTGTTATTTGGTGAAAATAAATAAACGTGAAAAACATTTATAAAATCCTAGATGTGCATCCAAAAAGTCATGTGACCTTGCCTTTTTTATTTGCATTATATTCACGTGAGGATTTCATTTCCATTTCTAAATATTTTTTCCATAAATTAAATTTAGCATATCATCTGCATTAATAAGAGTGGCCTAAAATATCGTCCATCGTCGCGCTCGTGCCCGTCCTCGCCCAGTCTGCTGTACAGCTGCGGGAATGTCAACTGAAACACATCATGTTGTTATTGGGCACACGTGTGGACTGGAGTGTGTGGTGAACTGGGTCGCATTGCTGTGGACTTCTCTTCCAGACGCGAGGAGGATTGCAGGCCTGGAAACACTTCAGTGCTGGTTTGGCGTCCCGAGGAGAATCAGAGAACAGCTGCAGTCGACTGGACAGTACACGAGCACACAGGCCGGGTGGGGACGACTGGACACACACACACACACACACACAAAAGCAGAAGGTGCGTGTGCATCATGTCGCAGCTGCTGCTGGTAAAGCCCTTTAAATCTTGATGAGAAGGTCGATCATCAGCCTTAGAAGGACATGATAAAAGTCCGAAACACTTCACAGATCTGAACTGCTGAGTTCAAATAGGCTTTTCTACTGTTTTGGAAAGTCGTGGATACACAATCTGTTATTTATGTATATATATATATATATATATATATAAAAAAATTAATACAAATAAAAGATAAAATTTCAACAAAACAAAATGTCGTTTTGTTAATTTGTTAAAATTTTATATAGCCTATAAGACACAAAATAATAAACAAAAGTAGGCCTATTAGTTGTTTGTAATCATTTTTTGTCTCCTTTATTAACTGATTGGTAACAGCCTAACTAAAATATAAACTATAAAGTTTGCCCTGTTTAAAATCTGTTTCAAGTTTTATTTATTTACCTATTCAAAATTAAGTGTGTGGTAACGTTGTGAAATAAAGTTGATCTATATTGGCCTGTTTTTTGTGTGTGTTTTTTTGGAATGTCCAGTGAAAAGTCTTCATTAAAATGTCATCTGGGTGTAATGGTGATGTTTTGACGCACGCGCGCGCGCATAGCTGAGCAGATTATCGCGGACGGATAATGAAGTGTGTTCAGAAGCGCCGTGTTTCGGTCTGTGTGCTTCAGGAGCTCGAGCTGATAAAGCCTTTGACTGGCTGCAGGTGAGCTCGTGTAATGAACACTACAGGCCAGAGCTGGCGACAGCTGGGGATATCTGGAGATGTATGAAAGCCAAGCCAGACAGGGCGTGTGTGTGTGTGTTTGTGTGTGTAATAGATTCTGCGATTCTGTCTGTCAGGTGCATGTTTAATAAAAGTGATTTATGGCAATGACTAATGTTTAGTAGATATTCTCTCTGTTCCACAATCTAGTTTGCTGCCGTGTTGTCTACTTCCTGCATAGGGAACAACCTTTTATGGGTCTGTTCACACATTTTTTTGTTTTGTTTTGTTTTTTGCATTTACCTGCTTTTTACGGAGCCCCTAACGGGACATGGTGAAGGCGAAAAAAAATGAGATGGGAGGAAAAATTATTTGCCAATGCTTTTGCATTCACTCGCAAAGAACGCAAAAGTTTCTCAGGGGAATGCAAAACATTTTTATTTGTTTTGAGTGCTCTACATAGGCAACACCTCTGTGGCAAAGTACACGCGTATTAACGGTAGGGTAGGCAATTTCGGAGTGGCTAGCAATAGCAAGCTAGCTTTGAAATCATAAGATCCCGCCTCCTTTCAGAGCGTCTCCAAAGCCACGCCTCCTTCAAAACACATGAACTGTACAGAGCAGAGTCTGCAAAGCGTCATGAGAGACAGCGTTAATTTACCACATTTTTCATTTTTTTAAATGTTACTTATTTCAGAACGTTCTGAAAACATTCTAAAGTAACATTCAAAAGTAACATTCTAAGTAACATTCTAAACAGTCCAAAGTTAATGTTTGCAGAATGATAAAACGGAATGTTTCATTAAAGGGATAGTTCACCCAAAAATGAAAATTAGTCCATGATTTACTCTCCCTCAAGCCATCCTAGGTGTATACACTGTATTGAATTGCTGTAAAAATTACAGTATTATTTTACAGCAACTGTCTGTTTTCTAATAACACAGCATATTGCTGTAAACTGCAATGCATTCTGGGGTAGTGTGGCGGTTTGACTCAAATATACAGAATATTGCTGTAAATTTCAAGAGGCATTGTGGGATCTTCAACGGTCGAGTCGTGGAGATTCGGGTAGCGGCAAAAGGAGTGATTCACAACTGTGGTAAGTGACTTATTTTTTCAGGTGTTTTTATTTTTCATGTTTGGTAACTATGTTGAGAATTACATGCTTTAATGACAACAGTTGGTATTCACAGGAGCTTCGTGTTGATCAGCACACTTCGTCGTGATTATTTTATGGTGTTATCAAATCTGCACACGCAGTTATCTGTTAACATTGGCGCCGAAATGAAAATGCGTTGCTAAAGCCTCATGGAAGATTTGTCATATAAACTGTATTCGTCTGAAAGAAGAATGTCATATACAGCTAGGATGACTTGATGGTGAGTAAATCATGGGCTAATTTTCATGGACTCTCCCTTTAACTTTTGCTTGCATGACCACAAAAATGGAATTTTAAAACACTGAGAAAACTTAACATTAGCAAAACGTTCTTAGAAAATATTTTTGTAATTTTAATATGGGCCCGTCCCAAACAGTGCACTCGATGTGGTCTCTTGTAAATGGCCATATTTCACAGCGAACTGCTAATCGACAGTCTTCAAATTCTGTATTATGAAATTTAAAAGGCCGCACAAGTCATTTGTTATACACTCACCTAAAGGATTATTAGGAACACCATACTAATACTGTGTTTGACCCCCTTTCACCTTCAGAACGGCCTTAATTCTACGTGGCATTGATTCAACAAGGTGCTGAAAGCATTCTTAGAAATGTTGGCCCATATTGATAGGATAGCATCTTGCAGTTGATGGAGATTTGTGGGATGCAAATCCAGGGCACAAAGCTCCCGTTCCACCACATCCCAAAGATGCTCTATTGGGTTGAGATCTGGTGACCGTGGGGGCCATTTTAGTACAGTGAACTCATTGTCATGGTCAAGAAACCAATTTGAAATGATTCGAACTTTGTGACATGGTGCATTATCCTGCTGGAAGTAGCCATCAAAGGATAGGTACATGGTGGTCATAAAGGGATGGACATGATCAGAAACAATGCTCAGGTAGGCCGTGGCATTTAAACAATGCCCAATTGGCACTAAGGGGCCTAAAGGGTGCCAAGAAAACATCCCCCCAGGAGATTTTCTTGACCAGGACCACACCCCTAAATGCATTGAAGCAACTGCCATGTGATTGGTTCATTAGATAATTGCATTAATGAGAAATTGAACAGGTGTTCCTAATAATCCTTTAAGTGAGTGTTTATTCAAACACACATACCTATAGACTAAACACGTAATACGCATGTGCACGCCGTCAGTGTTTCACAGATTCACGTTTTTGAAGTTTACGCAGAGATCAAGATGAAGTCAACGCTTGCTCCTTGGAATCTGTTTCAAAGTTTGCGTTCTCGAGCCGCCAAACACTGTTGTCGTGCAAATGAACGTCCAGAACACATTAAAGGTTTTCTGTGAGAACGGTGTGGTGTCAGCGGCCCCTAAGTTAATAACTAATGATCTTTGCGACGGAAGTGAATCAATCAAAACTAACTTTATCTGGACAATAACTTTATTCTAGAGCTGATGTAAAGCCTAAACAATCTCTGTTACTGTAACTTCCTCTTATCTCTGTAAAGCTGCTTTGAAACAGTCTATACTGTTAAAAGCGCTATATAAATGAAGGTGACTTGACTTGTCGGCATCACTTCCTCAAAAGCCTGACCTGTGAGACGTGAGGGACAGGACCTGCGTCAGATCTGTTACTGTAATCGACAGGCTACAGTAGAGCATCAGTCTGGCCTGAATCCTCTTCACAGCCACTGGTTACTGGTCTGCCAGCCGTCTGAGGTCACACGCAAGTCATTTATTGAGAATTTCAGCTAATGACGTGCGTTGTGGTCGCTGGAGGAAACCAAACGGGGAAGCTCAGAGATTTCAATGAACTGCACAGGCCCTTGTTTACAGGAAGGGTACGAGACCTGTGGTTCGCATTGCATTAGTGCATGAATATGAAGCACTTTCAGTCAGGAAATATACTTTATATCTGGGTGTTTTTGTCTTTGCTAGTGTCAAATCTTAAAAGACTGTTGCATTCAGACTACAGATTCTTCAACTTATTAGACACAGTGTCGAGATCATACACACAGGACAGGACGTTCTCCAAACTATGAAAACTATTTTCATTCATTGCCAAAGGGCCTGAGAGTGGATAAACTGAAACTAAAGGTTAAGGTTTGGTGTTTCCTGTCCCGAAACAAGTGAACACGGAGAGCTTTAATAGGAAATCAGATAATATACCTGAGTATTTCCTGTAGTTTGTGTGGACGGACCAGAAAGCTCGTTCAAAGGAAAAACACTTTTTCAGAAAAAGGTTTTCTGGTCAACATGATGCTTTCCTCGGGCGTTTGAGAAGTGCTGTTCATATGCATCTTTCATGTAAATAATATTTAAAGTATGTTCTTTCATTCGGGGAAGGTCAAAGTGAAAATCATTTTAATAATTAGTGTCCTGAAACAACAACAACTCAAGTACATCATGCAGGGGTTTATGATCCATTTTGAAAGTAAAGTTAGTAATCTTCATTAGTTTGTGATTATTTAAAAATTTTAATTATCATAATAATCACATTTACAACATACTAGCAGTATTTTTAAGGTAAATTGAACTTTAGTTTTTAGGGCCTGTTCATGTTCATTGAGGTTTATTATGGAAGCACATTTCCATCACATAAGAATAAAAATGATTTGGTAAATAGTCATAATTATGACATAGAGTGTTGAAATGATGATATTTATAACTATAAAAAAAGGTGAGATTGACATACTAAGTCATAATCATTAGGCCTATATAAAAAGTCATAATTGACAAAAAGTCAAACTTAATGTCTTCTTATGATTTTTTAATCAATTGCGACTGTCATGATTTATCAAGATCAAAAGATTTAGTTTTGTTTCTTATATCTACAGTATATCATATTTCTAAAATGTATCATATTTATTTCAAAGTCATTCTGCATAATGACACGTTCTCCTATCTAATGGTTCATAATGACTGAGTGCTTGAGTTGTTTAATATTTTTGCATGTAAATCCGTATATATAATAAGCAGATTTTTTGGTAAATGTTTATGCACTTACAGGATTTTACAATCTTTATTTTCACATTTATCACTATTTCAACAAAACATCACACAATAATATCGCAAGACCCTTTTATGGTGCATTTTCATTGTTTTCGCTTTTCTGTGTAAGAACAGCTCAGAGATTGTGTAAAATAACTTGAGTTTCAAAGAAGAAAGAAGGAACTACATGAGAGTGAGTAAATGATGATGAAGTGATCATTTGATTTAAGTAACCCTTACTTAAGTAACCCTTTTAACTTGGGAGTTATAATTTGCTTTTGGACTGATCTGAGACTTTCAGATAGTTAGTAGTGTTTACTTTACTATCACAAAGACAAACAAAGCCTCATTGTGTGATAATTCCCTGTACAACCTTGTAAGAACGTCTAGTTGTTTTGTGTCACGTCTTTCAAACATGTTTCATAATGATCGACTCCCAAACCACTGAAATTGAAAGGAGCCACAGAATTGAAACCACAGACGTTTTATTTCCAGCTCTTTCTGACCGTGTCCTCCCAGTTTTGCCCGTGACTCAATGGACTCCCTGCGGTTGAAGTCCTTTCCATGGAACAATGAAGAGGAAATTTACGTTTTGCCCATTAAAACACACTGAACAGGGCCGGAGTGTTTTTATGCTCGGGCAGTATTGATTTTCCTCGCATCTGATTGGACGAGGTCAGAGAGTCTCCGCTTGATGTCGAGGGCAAACCCTACATGACTTCTATCTGGGCGACGCTGTTTTTGTCCTCTACGAGTCCCAGACACAACAGAAGAGCGTTTTAACTTCTCGACGGCGAAGTGCACAGCACAAAGACGGCTGAGGTCACACACCTGCGCCTCACGAGACCTCAAGCACTGATGCAGGTGTCTTCCTGTTTTTATTATGTGCATTTAATCCCTGTTTGCCTTTGTTGTTTTAAAAGGTTTGATTGTGTTGGTCTGTGCATCCATTTCGGTGGAACCAGTTCATGTGCAAGTGTCAGTTTGGCCTTTTTAATCACTTAAAAAATTGCTAAATGAGGGTGCGATGGATATTTTATTGCTTATAGATTTTGCTCTTTCATAGATCACGAGATTCATTTTGCATTTAAGTGTCACATTTGTAAGGAGGCCTTAAAGGGACATGGTGATGAAAACATTATGTGATGCGTTTGCGTTCCCTCACAATTCTTTAACGTTCTCACGAGAAACTTTGCGTTCCCTCGAGAAACTTTGCGTTCCCTCATGAAACTTTCGCGTTCCCTAAGAAATTCTGTGTTCCCTCACAAATCTTTAACGTTCTCACGAGAAACTTTGCGTTTCTTCATAAAACTTTTGCGTTCCCCGAGAAATTCTGTGCTCCCTCACAAATCTTTAACGTTCTCCTGAGAAACTTTTGCGGTCCATCACAAAACGTTTACGCTCTCCTGAGAAACTTTTTGCTTTTCCTCACGAAACTTTTGTGTTCCCTGAGAAATTCTGCGTTCCCTCACAAATCTTTTACGTTCTCACGAGAAACTTTGCGTTCGCTGACGAAACTTTTTCGTTCCCCCAAAAAACGTGTTCCCTCATGAAACTTTTGCCTTCCTTTGAGAAACTTTGCGTTCGCTCACGAAACTTTTGCGTTCTCCTGAGAAACTTTTGCGTTCCATCACAAAACTTTTACGCTCTCCTAAGAAACTTTTGCTTTTCCTCACGAAACTTTTGTGTTCCCTGAGAAACTTTTGCTTTTCCTCACGAAACTTTTGCGTTCCCTTGAGAAACTTTGCGTTTCCTCACAAAACTTTTGGGTTCCCCGAGAAATTCTGCGTTTCCTCACAAAACTTTTGCGTTCCCTCATGAAACTTTTGGGTTCCCTCATGAAACTTTTGGGTTCCCTCATGAAACTTTTGCGTTCCCTCATGAAACTTTTGGGTTCCCTCGAGAAACTTTTGCGTTCTCCTGAGAAACTTTTGCGTCTCCTGAGAAACTTTTGAGTTCCCTCAAAAAACAAATAAGCCAACCTAACAAATATTTCAAATATGATTTAAAAATCGCACGTGACTGTGCTTTGCACAGTATTGTATTTTAGCAATGACCTAATGCATAATAGCATTTCTGGAAGGATTCAAGGAGAAATGTTTGAGGTCATGTTGAGATTTCTGTCTTTTGATTGCAGACTTTGAAGAATCTTACAATACTTTTGCAATGTTTTTAAAGGAGGCAAATGGGACAAGCCCGATTCGAGTGTTTTGCCTCGATTCGGCACTAGCTCTGAACCTGTCAGTTTCTAATTGCATTTCATAAAGGTTAAATCGTAACATCCACACTTGGATTGGAAACTCCACGAAATTCCCTCTGTCTGTCCAAAACGCCTGTGTTTGTTGCTCGTCCCTGATCTCAGCGGTAAAGACGCTCTCCGGCAGATCAACTGATGCCACATGAATAAACACACGTTGTGCTATGCTTGGCACTCTCAAACCAGCCATTAAAATATCACGTGGCTTTTTCTCGCCCCTTTTTGGCGGGTGTCAGAACAATGTCGTGGATGAGAGAGTGGAGTGAAGAGTGACGTTCCCACACTTTTTACAATGTTTCTGTCATGCAAATTAAATGTGGCATTTGTTTAGCTACACATTTGACTGTAAATAGCAAGCAAAAAGCATAATTGTGATTAGATGATTTTGAAAACGAGACGTTAGAGAGTTAATGAAGAAATAAACTAGCAGTGAGGAGCACCTGTGCCTCTGGCCACTCCCACTGTCAGTTTGTGTTTGAGTCAGCGCTGTGACTAACCGTTGGCATGTGTGTGTTTCATTCAGACGGGTAAATGACACGAGCGCCTGCTTGCCAAACCTAGGCAAGAAAGGTCACGCAGGGATGAGGACGTCAAATCATTTTTATTTCACCAGCTTCTTGCATATACTAAAGGATTGTATTGGTCTCTGGAGTGGCTAAAAATACTATTTTTATTTGATTTTTTGTTCTCTTTAGCATTAAGAAGACTATAACATTCAGTGCATTGTTACAGCAAAAAATAAAATAAATTTGCATCATTTTTGTTTTCATGCTCAAGCTTTAAATGTGCATTCACTGAATAAAACAATCAGAAAATTTACTTGGCCAAAGTTTGTTGAGTAATTTCTACTTAGTTGAAGTTTATTTTGCAAGTATATTTTACTCCAACAATATAGAATAGAATAGAATAGAATAGAATAGAATAGAATAGAATAGAATAGAATAGAATAGAATAGAATAGAATAGAATAGAATAGAATAGAATAGAATAGAATAGAATAGAATAGAATAGAATAGAATAGAATAGAATAGAATAGAATAGAATAGAATAGAATAGAATAGAATAGAATAGAATAGAATAGAATAGAATAGAATAGAATAGAATAGAATAGAATAGAATAGAGTCAACTGATCACTTTTTACAGTGTATCTAATAGAAATAATCTGGTTACTAAACCTAACAACAAAAGCAATGATACAACAGTGTCAAAACAGTGAAAATGCAACTTTATTAATTATTACTGGGAACACCAGTATCAGAAAGTTAAATAGGTTTTACTTAATTTTATAAGTTTGATATTTAAGCTTTAATTTCTAAAAACCTAAATTGAACACTAGTATAGAATTTACGTCTTGTCTGATCGAACTTATTCAGGTAGAAAAAAAAATCTGTAGTATTTAATCACCACATTATTGTATTTTGACAGAATATTATATAATGTTCAAATAAGACAGATGTGGGTTGAAATAATTTAATTCTCTTTTAATTGATTGCAGCACATTGTATAACCACACATAACAAAAAAGCACTTATCAAATATTTTAATCAGGTCAGTTTGCAACCTCTTACAAATTTGTTAAAATAATATTACAACAAAAAAATAAAAACAGAAAGAAGCTACCAAAAAAATAAGCATTTACAAAAATAATGACTCAAACCTTGACCAAAAAAAACATTTTTAATTTCGAAAAAAAAGCTTGATATAAATAAGTTAGTTTTAATTTTCTCAGTGTTTTTACAAAGTTATGTACACAAATACACAGGCAGTGTAAATCGTTCAAATATTAATATTTACTTTCTCTATAAATACAGTTATGCATCAGGTTTCACCACAGAATCTTTTGTAGAGTGTTTTGGTGGGGTGAAACACCCACTTCTGCAGTGAGGAAAAAAACAAGGCAAAATCAAGGGTGATCGAGTCAAAGTCAAAAAAAAATATCAGTAGAAAATTTCACTCAAATTATAGATGATCGAGACACATCTTACAAAGAAATAATTTAAGAGGGTGAGAGATGTTTCTCCTCCATGGAAGTGCCTGATAGTAATACTGGTCGATGCTACAAAGGTTTGACCTCAGAGTTTCAACTTTTACATCACCTTAAAAAAAAAAAATAATAATAATAATAATAATAATAATAATAAAAATATTAAATAATAATAATAATAATAATAATAATAATAAAAATATTAAAAAAACAGGCTGAGATGTTCAGATCCAATCGGATCCATTCAAAAGAACTGGTATTTTGTGTACCTCATCTGAAAAAGACTTTTTTTAATTTTTTTACACCACCAATATGAAAACAGGCACACCGTCTCCAAAACGTGAAATTATGAACAGCATTTCGGAAATAATCTACACACGGCAATGGTGGCTCTTCAAGTCAAACCAAACTCACACCTCCAAAAAAAAAAAAAAAAAGATTTGTCAAACATAATACTAATTTTATGTGCTACATATACGAAAAGGAACAAATATATATTTATATACACAGGTAGTAAGAAAAAAAAATAAAAAATAATGAGCAAAAAAGGAAATTAAACCTAATTGCACACTGCTACATACACCGCGGTCAGACGCAGTCGCTTTTTTTTTCTTTTTCTTTCTTGAGTGCCAGAACTTTAGTGTTTCTGTTTCAGTGCTTGAACACTCTTAGAGTTGATATGTTTTATTTTCCGCTCCACTTTCTCCCGCCAAAAAAAATCGTTCGTTCACCAAAGCACTGAGGTCATCAAACCGCAGACGACGTCTTCAGCCCTGTCAGGAAACATCACAGAGAATCCGGTTTACAACACACATCATCGGTCAGAAACATCTTCATACAGATAGATAGGCTAGATAATTATGCAAAGTGAAAATTCGGATAGATATTCATTATAGGCAGAGTGAAAATTCAGATAGATAGATAGATAGATAGATAGATATGCAAAGTGAAAATTCGGATAGATCGATAACGTTAGACAGATAGATAGATAGATAGATAGATAGATAGATAGATAGATAGATAGATAGATAGATAGAGCAAAGTGAAAATTCAGATGCGCGCTCTCTCTCTCTATATATATATATAGTAGCGCAATATTTTGAAAATCCTGAATTATGATTATAACAGTTACATACTGCTGAACTCAGATTGATAAATAAGATATTTAGAAGAGAGACCGTGAGCGCGCATACCGAGACACGAGGGTCTTTTCCGCGGCTCTCGGGGTGTCTCGGGCGTCTCCTCGCGCTCCTCCGTTACCCGACACTCGTGATTCCCGTTAACATCCACATTATTGTCGTTATTATTCCCAGAGGAGCACACGTGAAGATTGGAGCCCTTCCCTCGCTCGGATCTGCTGTAGAAACCGGGAACCGAGCGAATATCCATCGCTTCCCACTGGAATCTGCCGTCGGCGCGCGGCGTGTGCGAGGAGAAGTCGAAGTTCCACCGTCCGTCGACGCGTCCTCCATCGCCTTCAACTGCCGCTGGAAATCCTTCTTTAACTCTTCATGGTCCACCGGACCGAACAGGTTCCGACACGCCGATGGTTTGGGTTGATCGGACACTCGCGCTTCCATTCGCTCCAGCGTCGGGCTGCCGTTAGACAAGCGAACGTTAGACATTTCGAGTCGAAAACGCAAAGCCAACAGCTGTTATTAAAGCGTCAACGCGATCCAAAGCGACGGGCGTTAAGGCTGAACTCGCCCCGGTTGCGCCGCATGAGCGAGAAACACGGACAAGCGACGATCATCAAAACAAAAGCAGGCGTTCTCGATGGCCACTCCTGTCAACTGCGCGTCGTAGTAAAAGAGGGGAAGAGAAATAACAAGGCGAGGCTTTTCTGCGCCCAATATGGCGATGAAGGGGGATAGAGAACGAAAAAAACGCGTGATTGACACAAAGAGCTCTTTAAACCACCAGAGGAACGCCGTGGATTGGTGCCTCAGAGATCCGCCTTCTCTCATCGCACATCCCCCACTCACACAGTCCGAGAGAAGGAAGATCAACAAACACCCTAGTAGACGAGCCTCCGAGTCGCTTTAATGAACGAGTCGGTTCGTTCGAATGCTTCGTTTTTGAACCGGCTCACTAAATGATTCGCTGATCCGCTAAGTTTTCGAATAACTTTCTGCTTTTTTCAATTGTTAATGAATGTGTTGACTAAATCATTTTTCTGCTAGCTAAAAAACCGCATAGGAAATGTTGATTTACTTCTAAATTGAGTTTTACTACAGGCTAGTGATTCACAAATGAATCACATTGATTCGACTGAATCATATAAAAGGTCCAGTTCAAACAAACGATTCATTTGCGAATCACTATCGGAACGGCGTTGAATGTCAAGTTTTGTAACCGTAAAAAAAAAGAAAGAAAAAAAAAAGAACAATGGAATCTTGTGCAAATGCTTAAAATTCCCAGTGAAACCGAAACTAAAAGTTTGTATAACAGCTTTATTAGGAAACTTACGAAACGTTTCCTTTCTTTTACTAAACAATTACTAAAAGACAAGAAATAGTCACTGCCTATTGATGTTTTCTCAATATTGTCCTTGAAATCCTGAGGGGAAAAACACAATGTTCAAAAATAATTGGATATATTAAATCTAAAAAGGTATTAATAGGGGTTTAAGAAATTCGTTTTTTCCCAAAAAACTTCATAAGTCTAATACTTATAATGTGAATAAACACAATTTATTCATAGAAACTAATATACGTTTGATTTCATTAACTGTAATGTGTTAGTCTCTGGTATCTGAAGGTGATGTTTAAATTTGAGACACACACACACACACAAAGGGGAAAGTACAACAAGAGATTTACAAGTTGTTCCAAGTAATGAGAAGCTGCAATTGGCAAAACATTTCCAGGAACAATAGCACTGCCCTGATTAGACCTCGCAATCATCCTGACAAGAACTGAGACTCACACTTGAGTCTGTATGCGTCACGTGAGGCGTGTCATGAACCGTTTTAACTAGTCTTTGGGAACTGTGACTGTTTCTAATCTGACAACTTTACACACGGCTGATGATGAGCATCTCATCTCTCGTCAACACACCAAATTTATGAAAGCTCAATAAAAATGTTGATGTGTTCCACAGATCACCTACCAGAGTATTTATGTAATAAAAATATAGTCTTAAAGGTAGGATAGGCAATTTTCGGAGGCTAGCAATAACGAGCAAGCTTTGAAAGCATACGATCCCCCCTCCCTTCAGAGCGTCCTGCAAAACACACGAGGAGCCAGCAAACAAGCGTCTCGAGTTTGGATAGACACTCGGCAGATTATTGTAAAGTGAAAGCACTTAAAAAAATGAAAGTATGAAAAAGTTATGGAAGTTTAAATTTACTGCAAATCAAATGCAGTGTACAAAATTTAATTAAATTTTATATAAAATATATATTTTACAAAATAATTTTTACTATAAAATCAAAACCATACATCTAACCAAGTTATGTTCCAAATTTTAAGTTGATCTCACAAAAAGTGAGTTTCTATGTGATTTTTTTTAGGCGCTGTACCAAAAAAAAATATATATATATTTGTATGCATTCTCCTGTAACAAAATACATTTCTATCCAAATATCACTTTAATCACAAAAGTGTCACCAAATATGGAACCTTGAGACTCAGACCTTTCCGACGATATGTGTTTTGTCAAGATTAGAAAGTTTGATAATAAAGTAGCTAAAATAAATTGTAATATGAAAACTGACCACTAGAGGAGCCGCTAAAATAATTTTAAGTACCGTTTTCATGGCAAGGCAACATCCAATTTCGAAATGGTTTTCACAGGATGAATTTTGAGTGTGTAAGCTTTCAAATGATACCTAATTTATAATTACTAAAATTTGTGATTCGAAAAATAAGGCAATAAATAAAAAGAGCGACAAGTTTAAAAGCGAGCATTTAAACCAAAACCGCAGCATGCGCTTAAAATAAACAAAATGTTATCGTGCATTGGTGTGGACACTATCGTTCTTAGTGTGAGCGGGTTTAATTCTGCATAATTTTGTATTTATTGCATTTTTATGAATTTACTGTACATCATTTCAGTACAACATTTGTTGCTTTTAAATGTGCTTTAAAAATGAACCTGATCTATATAAACCTAATCATTTAAATGTAATGAATATATAACATCATATTGCAACATGTTAGTTTCACCTCAGAAGCCGAACTGGAAAACAAAACAAAACACCGTTAAAATATCACACTTAATTAAAGGTTGAACAGAACCCAGTTTTCCAGAGTGATTTAAAATCAAGAGCGTATTCACACATCAAACCGTGTAATTTGTCCAAAGAAAACAGGCACAAACAAGGCAAAGTCTGTTCTCATGTCTTTGATATATTCCACAGACATTCATATGGGGTTTCTCAACAGCACAATTCAATGTATAATTTCATAGTCTTTGATGAGTTCAAGTAGACAGAGCACAGGTTATACTGTCCTGAACCGAAACAGATCCTCTAGCGACCACTGCTGGTGAGCAGGATTCATTTGTGTTAATACAAGGGTCCACAATTGCACACACGGTTGATTTTGAGTGCAAAACGTTGTATATCCGACTTGGAGATTCACATACTAAGCCACTTTATGATGTAAAAGTTTCTCTTGCCCACTCGGATCAGGCTGAGTCCATTAGTGAGAATGTGCTGACCCAGGACCAGAACTTGCTCTGGGTTTGCTGCCCTCTGGTGGTTGATCCAAACTCCACCATCCTGGATCATCTGATACCTAGTCAAGAGAATAAACGAGTCAATTATATCAGGCAAAAAGGCATCAATGCAATTTCAAAATAAATGTAGGTGTTTTTATGCTATGGGTCTTAAAATATGGACCAAAAAATATGGGCATTGCACTTAAACTCAGTTATAAGGCGAGGAAGAGGTCATCACTATGCCAAGGAAACACTGCTTTTCACTGTTCAATTCCTCTGATTTTGGAAGTCCATGTAATGCTGTTTTCCCTCGAATCAGTGGATAAAATGTATTTTTAACACTATTCCTCTGCAGTACAACTACAACCTTTTGTTGTTCTCAGCATTTTTTGTTTGCATTTTATTTTACAGTACGTGCACTTATATGTAAATACCTAAGAAAGTACCGGGTAATATAAGGTAACTACAGGGGTTAAGGTTAGGATTAGGGGTGTGTTCAGGGTTATTACCCAGTTATTACAATTACTATAATAATTACATAGTACATGGGGAAAAGGACTGTAAAATAAAGTGCTACCCATTTTTACAACAACTGCTCTCTGAAGCGTGCAGTTCAGTGTGTTAACGGAGAAATAACACGGTTATAATAAGCACATCTGAAATGTAGCAGAGGTATAAAACATACAATAAAATACCACTGTGAAACATCCTGCTCAAGTCATGCTTACGAAGGAAGTTCGGGTTGATCTGCTCGTACTTCTTGACTGTCATTAATCGGACTGATTTACTAGGGGAATATGAATGAATTTTTGAGTGAATGATTCAATGACTCACTCATTAATACTTTGGATGGATACTGTACGAATCAGGTTTTTTAACGAATCACTTGAATGAATGATTCAATGATATACATTTTTAAACGGTCACTTGTCGCCACCTACTGGTGTAATGATGTAATTGATACAATCTTTATTTGAAGATGTTGCTTTCAAATGGTGATTTACTCTATTTTGATCACTTCCATAGACATCAGTGATTATATCCGAACGATAAACTTTTATCCCAGTAGTTCTGTGATAATATGAATATTTGTAAGACCATGTGGTTGAAAAGACAGTTTGTGAAGCTGTTTAATACCTAAACATGATAACGGCTCTCTCTGGCTCAGAACGCAGATCTGAATGTTCCCGTGTGATTTAGTCAAAGGTTTAATCGTCGTCATTAGGAATGGGATCGCGTGGGTGTTTGAATCGAGATTCTACTTGAAAAGTGTCACTCTTGACTAAAAAGTAACAATGTATCAAAATGTGTCAAGAGCATGTGTTACTTTTAAACGGAACATTCCAAAACATTATCGGTAAGATTCAGGGCGTCTCTCACCCTCGCGGTCCCTCGGGAATGGCTTGTGCCCGTCTGCAGGCGTCCAGCACCGTCGTCCCGGGATCTAGGAACAGCTCATGGAACGGAGCCTCTCGGAAAAGATCCTGGAGTTCAGTGTCACTCATCTGCTCCAGGGCCTGAATACTGCTGTGGTACAGAGCATTGGTGCACCTGCGTGTACATGCATGCATATATAATTAAGTAACATTAATGAAGCATTGCATGCAAACTATATACAAGTAACATTAATGAAGCATTTATAGAACAAACAATGAGACTAAAAGGAAGGGATTTTATCCATCTGGAATTGATTGGATCAATGAATCAAACAAAGAAGTCCAAAAAATAAAAAGTTGCATCTGAAGCAAAGCAAGTTAATTTAAATATGTTGATGAATCATCCTAAAGCATCTTGCAAAACTGAATAGAGGGTTTATGCATTGATGTCACTTTCCCGGCGGATCACGCTCCCTCAGCCGGACTGAGTGGCAGAAGAGCTGCTGTGTGACTGAGTTAACAGGGGAAACTGTGAAAACGTGAGTCAAATAAACGATTATCAGTTTAAACTAAAGGTTGGACTCGATATAGTGTTCCTAACAACTTACCACAGATCCAGTGATCCATGGAAACACGACATGCAGCCAGGATCATGTTTCCTAACATGTATATGTGCCTGATTTTGACGCCGGGAAATACATAAAGCAAATTTTCCTGTGAACACTTTATATAAATACAGTATCGGCAGGTCTAAATCCAGGTGATCACTCATATATATCATGTCGTCCAGCCCTAAAACTTGTATAGTTTTTTGTCAGTGTTTATCTAAAAACGTCCGGAATAACATTCCTGTCCTAAAATTTTGTCCTGACCCTATCCCTACCCCTAAACCTAACCCTTCCCATAACTTTTCCCTAAAATCAGAGGGAAATGACCGGTGAATAACACTGATGTTGAAGCACCTCACCCTGGTTCTAAGCCTAAACTTGACATAAACTTGACATAAACCCTCAAATCTGATTGGTTGATTGGAAAATTGTTCCAGGAACATGTGGTACATGTGAAATCACGTTCACGGTGTAAAAATATACCTCAGATTTCTTGTCAAATCTAGATGTACAGTCAATCCGGAAAGCTCTTTCCCGTTTTAGATGTGTTTTTTTGCGGAATTTTTCTGCCGCTCAGTCTTTTTGCCACTCAGTGTGTGTGACCGCAGTCCCTCCGGCCGACTGTGACGTCACACGCATACCCTCTTACAGTAAATAGGTGTGATTTTGATCTCATGTTGACTTTACAGGAGGATCTGCTCTTGCCTTTTAGCACTCTCTAAGCCCTCTTTCCCGTGGACTAGCTTGGTGACTTCAGCGGCCAGGCGTCTGTGTGCGGTCCGCTTGCCCGGGTCCCGTCTCTGTTGCTCCATCACCTTCTCCACCTCAGCTAACGGCAGGAACGTGAAGAGCTTCAGGTACCTGGAGGATAACAAGCGTTTCGGTCAAGCTGAAGGAGCTAAACGGGCATTACTTTAGGGCTGTAACATAAAGCGCAATACAAAAATGCAACAATATGTATGGTGGATAGAGACAATATGTATTGTGGATAGAGACGATATGTATTGTGGATAGTTCACCCAAATTAAAATCATTGTATGATCAAAAAAATTCAAGTTTTCAGAGTTTTAGTGTCAGTACTACATTAAACTACTATATATAATGTTGAGTATAATGTATAATAATGCAGTGGGGGAATATTTGTGGGTCCTGATAATGCCAAATATCTTATGTTAGTAAAAAGTGGCCGACATTATTTTAAATATATCTAGTCAGTGACGGAGTTCAAGCATATTCATCTAAAATAATGCATTATTATTCAGCTTCAGAATCATAAATATTGTTATTCTGGTGTCTCTATTGTCCTGTGCATTGAGTTTCCAGCACCAAGTCTATTCATTTACACCAAATTTAGCTTTTTAAATCAACAGTTCATTATTTGTTAACCTTTTATCATATGCCTTGGACCCGGGAATAGACTTTTGTCCACTGTAGTTGACATTATATTTAATTGAGTTTCTCTGACATCATACATGTCACATGTCACAGCCTGGGTGTCCTGTGTAGAGACACCAAATGTTTGGAGGTTTCACCATGAAAACAACTTCTCCTTGGTCTTTAAAAATGTCTGACATTGATTTAGTGATCAAATGTACAGTAGCACTCTTATGGCAATATGATGATATATTGTAATTGGACTTTAAATCTGACTACTTTTCAAATTGTATTCATAATCCAATATCTCAGGAAAACGTTATGGGGTTTCAAATAAAAAAATTACATTGATTTCATACATGTGTCCACTGTAGAGACATCAGGACTTACATCATGTTTATCAGGCATTATGTGAGACACAACAAGAGAATATGGAAATAAATTATACATCAATATTCCCATGAAATATTAGATATTATTATTAAAATGTTGCTAATTATTACTCCAATTATTACACTGCTGTACGGCCAAGGCGGATGTACGGTACAGCAGCATAACATATGAAGAAAATATTATAATAAAATTCATAAAATATATATTTTTCAAAAATGTTTCTTATGCTCTAAACAATGTGATGACATGAAAATTTTTTTAAATTCAAAAGAGCTTTTTTTCTGGGTCTCAGGAGGATATCGCAGAAGTCTATTTTTTTTTGGGATCTGGAGGATTTGTCTTGGAGTATCGTATCGTGAGTTCAGTATCGTGATATGTATCGAATCACGACATGAGTGTATCGTTACACCCGTATAACATTAACTGTTCAAAAGTTTGGGGTCAGTAATATTTTAAGCTCTTTTCCTTCACAGGGACTTGTCATGAACTGACGTCAGGCTCTGTGTTTGCAGACTCACGCTTCGACTCTGTTATCGGGCAGCCGGAGGAAGTATTGGTAGAACTCAAACGGGGATGTTTTATCGGGGTTGAGCCACACAGCGTTTCCAGCCGTCTTCCCCAGTTTATCTCCCATCGAGGTCGTGACGAGAGGAACCGTCAGGCCGAACACTTCCTCTCCTGTCTTTCTGCACAAGAACAAAACAAGATTACACATCAGAGGCTCTGCTATATCATGACGTTTGCATAAATAAGAACAAGCGTTTTATGTTATGCCACATATACTTATTTTTAATCAAATTAAGCAAATTATAGCTACTATCAACTCATTTTCATTATAAAGGAAGGAAATATTTATTGGCAATACTATATAAATACATATATATATATATATATATATATATACACACACATACATATGTCCTTAATTACCAAAAACACACAATTTTATCATAGTGCCATGCTAAAAATTATACAGTTAATATGCACAAATAGTCTTTATAAAGAGTATTGTGGTATTACCATGCTATTTACTATGGTACATGTCTGAAAATATGACAGTACATCATGTCATACTGCACATAAAGTTTAAGGTTGGTAAGATTACTTAATGTTTTTGAAAGAAGTATCTTCTGCTCACCAAGCCTGCATTTATTTTATCAAAAATACAGTAAAACATATTATTACAATTTAAAATAAATGTTTTCTATGTGAATATACAGTAAAGTGTAATTTATTTACACAGAGTTTTCAGCATCATTACTCCAGTCTTCAGTGTCACATGATCCTTCAGAAATCATTATAATATGCTGATTATTATATGAAAACAGTTGAGCTGCTTCATATATTAGTGGAAACCATAATACATTTTTTTTCATTTTCAGGATTCTTTGATGGACAGAAAGTTTAAAAGAACAGCATTTATCTGAAATGATCTTTTGTAACATTATAAATGTTTTTACTGTCACCTTTGATCAATTTAATGCATCCTTTCTGAATAAAAGTATTAATTTTTAGTATTAAAGTATTAAAGACATTTATAATGATACAAAAGATTTCTATTTCAGAAAATCATTCATTTTTCATTTTTTCAATTTAATTTAAATATATATATATGAAGAGTTCAGATGCAAAAGCCTCTAAGTGCCGTCTGAAATTTTCTTCTAGAATGATCATTTTTATAAAGCTTGTATATTTAAGTTCAGTAATTTCACCTAAATGACAATAAATAGGTAATTTTCATTGCCATTTAAGTGAAATGACTGAATTTAAATATACGAGCTTGATCAAAATGATCATTCTAGAAGAAAATTTCAGACGGCACTTTACATCTGAACTCTTCATATATTCAGACAACTGTCTAGCTTTGTTATATTTAGACAGCATCTAGTTTTGTTTCCTCTTTTTTTTCTATATCAAAGCACATATCCAGACACAATTTGGCCAAGTGTTGGGGACATTTAGTTTGCAAAAGCATTAAATGTTAATCCTGCAAGAAAAAGGGATGTTAGTTGTTTTATTAAAAATGTAAAATTTCCCTCACAGATTCATCATAGGATTAGGCTTTCTGCGATAGACTGTATAACCGCCGGTGTTACCATGTTCGGCCGTGGGCTACACCGATTACATAACTTGCTCACCGCGGCAATAGATTTATAGAAGCAAAAACCATTTAGTTCAGTTGGACAATGGACACTACGCTACAATTATTAACTTAAAAGCATCTGCTCTGCTCCATACAGCATGAGATACAGAGTCGCAGCACATGAGCTCGTGTACCTGTGTCTGAGCTCGTGTACCTGTGTATGAGCTCGTGTCCGCTCATGATGTTCCCGAGCTGATCGGTTCCTCCGATCTGGATCCTGCAGCCGTGGATCTGATGAAGACGGTAGAAGTCGAAGGCCTGGAAGAGCTGGTAGGAGAACTCGCTGAAGCTATGCCCTCGGCGCTCTTCAGCCGAGACTGCACGCTGTGTCTGCTGAGCATCGAGCCCATCCGAAAACACCGGCCGACCTCCGAGAAAAACTCCAGCACCTGCCAGGAGGAGGATGGAGAAAACAAGCTTTTCTCTGATTGTTTCGGGAAAAGATTTGAAGCATCAGCAGCAGTGTCGAAAACAGTGCCATCTCTTCCCGATATACTGCTTGGTTTTATTGTCAATGTGTTTAACAATGATAATAGTAATGCCTGTTTGTTATTTGAAATGGTTTTATATAATAAAAAAACCTGTTTGTTATTTGAAATGGTTTTATAATAAGAAAAAAATTAAAAAAAAAAATCCTAATACAAAGAGAAAAGAAAACAGCACCATCTTGTGGAAGGTCAAATGTGTAGCATCCTTAAAGATGATGTTTCATTCATTAAGCACAAATAAAAGCCTGACAACGCTAAATATTCAGTTTTCTGATCAAATAATTCACATATTAAAGTGTGGCAGTAAATTAAATGTAACAATTATAATAATACTAATTATAATAATGTGAAGTAAATGGTGTTCTAATTATTTTATGGTTTTTATACTGTTTATATGGCAGAATTTATTATAATGTAATATACTGTAGGCTATAGGTTTAAATAAGCTTTTAAAAAGTTATTAAATGGACTTGAACTTCCAAAAACCCGTAGAGTAGTGATCTGGGTTCAAGGTTCAAACATTAAAATAAAAAGCTAGATGATATTTTAAACTTTTTTTAGTATGATGGGTAAATACCATATTCACAAAGCAAGATACCTTAAATTCAAACCTAAAAAAAAAAGTATTTGCTTATGATTTAGTATTTGCTCCCCTCCAATAAAAAAAGCTTTGAAAACATCCTGTATTTTAGGACAAGTTTTATGTAAATTGTATTTTTATTATTATTATTTATTTTTCCTTTTCTCTGTTTCCCCACATTGTTCAGTATTATTTCCTTTTGTACTGATTTAATTACGCAATAAAAATAAATAAACATACCTGCCAGTCCTTGTACCAGCTGCGGTTATTGAGCACCGTCAGCCGCCTAGTCTACTCGGGTCCGGGGAGAAGTGCAGCTCGTGGTGGGTGAAGAGCCGGTGGAGGCTCTCCGTGATCCCGCGGGCGTTCTGCTCCACCGTGACCGGGGAGAGGCGCTCTCTCTCGGATGACCTCCCGCTCGGGTCCCCGATCAGCGCCGTGGCTCCACCGAGCACCGCGATAACCTCATGCCCCGCGGCTCGGAAGTGCATCAGGCCGATGATAGCGAGCAGGTTCCCGGCGTGCAGGCTGTCCGCGGTCGGGTCGAACCCACAGTACACGTCTGAGGACCGGACCGGAGCAGATCCGGGAGCTCGGCTTGAGCTGCATGCTCAGGGAACGACTCCTTCAGGAGGCCTCGGTTATGCAGGGATAAGAGGAGTCCGCTTCTTGTAGACGAAGAACAGTGGAATAAAGCCCTTAAATAAGATGATTTTGGTAATATGCGATGTGATTTAACTGTAGACACGAAGCGGCATGACCGCACAATGGACGCAGCCATGTTTTTTTTTGTTTTTTTTGACGGACACGTTCGCCACCTAGTGGACAGATGGGGGAGTGTAGAAAAAAGTGAGTAGAGAAGCAATTAAAGGGACAGTTCACCCCAAATATGAAAATTCTGTCATTTACGCAGTTCCAAACCTGTTTACATTTCTTTCTTTTGTTGAACACAAATCAGATATTTTGAAGAATGTCAGTAGCAAAACAGTTGACGGGTCTCATTGACTTAAGTAGTATTTCTATGGAAGTCAATGGTGCTCTTCAACTGTTTGGTTACCAATATTATTCCAAATATCTTTTGTGTGTGTGTGTGTGTGTGTGTGTGTGTGTGTGTGTGTGTGTGTGTGTGTGTGTGTGTGTGTGTTCAACAGGCTCGGAACAACTTGAGGGTGAGTAAATGACAGGATTTTCATTTTTAGGTGAACTATACCTTTAATAACTGTTTCCATTGAGACTCACTAGGAGGCGCGCGGTGGCCTAAAAATCCGAATCCTCCATTGAACCGCACTCAATTATCTGGGCTTTTTGTCTTTATTGCGAAATAAAACACACAAAAAATTACAATAATTTACATATGTTAGTTCTACGGATTGACATAAAAAAATTATATATATATAAAAATTAATAATGATTAAAAATATATATTTATGTAATGAGAAACTACTGTGATTGGTCCACACTGGACGAACGCGCTGAGAAAAGTAATCATTTAATTGAATTATTAAAGAATAATACAGAAAAACGCAACTAACTAGTTAAATATTTCAAAAACAGTTAGATAAACTATTTTAGATTCTCAATTAATCTTAAAAGATTCTGAATAGTAAAATCGACGAAGAAAGAATTTGGACTGGATCCTAATTATGACAATTCATGTAATGTGATCAAGGTCTTATGTTTTAGACTACACCACTGGACGGCGCTATACAACGTGTGTTCTTTTATCAAATAGTATGAAGTTTGGAAAATTAACATTAGGTTGGGCTTCTTAACTCTTATACCAACCAAACTAAACAGTATACTTAAATATATACTTAAACAGTATATTAAAGATATAAGTTGCCACATTTGAGTTTTGCAAAGATGTATTTTATTTTGAAACAGGACTAGATATACATTTATCAAACATTTGTCTATATTAAGCCAAAGTACAACAAAAACATCACCACTGACAGGCCTTTTTGCAGCAGCAGCAGCAGTATATTAATATTAATAATCAGCTAATAAAGTCACAGATCTGTGCATCAACCAGCTCTTTAAAATCAAGCATTTATTAGAAATAACGCTGTCAGAGGCAGTGACCTGAGCTACGGCGACTAACGGGGAAGACCGAGACACAATTCCCTGATATGACATTGTTAAAATCCCTTCTACAATAAAACATCAAGCACTCTAGTTACAAAAGCAAAGTTGCTGACAATCAAACATATCATTTTAATCTGAAAAAAGGGATACATGAAAAGAGAAAACAACGTAATACTTTATGCATAGGTTTGCTCAATAGGCAAATATTACAAGACCAAAAAAAAAAAAAAAAAAAAAAAAAAATTTTTTTGGGAATATTGGGAACTTTGTTAGTCAAGTATTGTTTTCCAAAAAGGAAAATATTAAAAAACAAAAAAAAAAAAAAAAAAAATCTTCTTGGGAATATTGTGAACTTGTCTGAAGATTATAATAACACTTGATTTGATACTTAATAAAACAGTTACAGATTTTTTGCCATAAAAAGTGAGTTTCATTCATCCATGTCATGCAGTTTCTTACAATCTGGATCTAAGGACCTGAATATCACACTACTTACTGTATACTGCAGAAATAGTATGAATATATCATGCAAATGTTATGTATGCTTACATTTTCAATATACAATATACAACAACAGCATGCATATGCAATGCAATGCACTTGACTCTCATTTCCAGTGTGATGATGAATGAATCAGAAATGTCCGAAGAACACAAGTGTACTAACAAGTGAACGAGGTGGGAGGATGAATTCAGCTGGGATTTAAACATGTCAAATCATATGAACTGCTATGATAATAATTGGGCACACACACAAAACAATGATGCACACAAAACGTGTTTTACTGCATTAATGACTCATTTTTCTTAAACGTCCTGACAGTGTGACAGCAGGGAGTGCGTCTTACAACAGAGAATCTGTCTGGATTTGTGTCACAGGCTGTTATAGTTGATGATCTATGTATATCATCAGTACCTCTATTCTTTACCTGAGATCTCAGGGATCACAGTACAGTACATCAGGTGAGGAGCTCGAACACCCCGAGAGCTAAATCATCCTCATGAGATCAGAGCTTAACAATATCCTGCTTTATGGCAAAAATCAGCACTTATGTCATATGTATGGAAGCCCATTTCTGCTATGAAAGGAAAAAATCGTGCTTTGGTAAATCTTAATTATGACATAAGTTCTTATTATGACACATTTAGTTATAATTATGACATACAAAATCATATTTATGAGATTAAAAGTCAAAATCATGAAATACAAATTGACATACTGTACAATTATGACAAAGAATGGACACAGCAAGTCCTAATTATGACATAATTCAAAATTATTAAATAAAATCAAAGATTATAATCGACAATGGTTTTATAATTCATAGTTCAAAAATAATTTAGACTTATTATGTCATAATTATGACTTTGAATGTAATAAATAAAACTGTCAATTTCGACTTTCTTTCATGATTATGACAATTTCATAATTATAACTTTATGTAATAATTATGACTGTTTGACATCATTTGAGTGTCAAAAAGGTCTTTGAATGTATAATTTGTACTTTTTATGTCATGATTTTTTCTCATGTCTTTGAGTTAGTATGTCATAATATGGACTTTGAATGTCATAATTTCTACTTTTTATGCCATAATATGAACTTGGTATATAATAATGACTGCCTGAATCAATAGAGTCAAACCTCATATATATATCTCCGATTTCCTGGTGCTGAAATATGGCTTATTCATGCTGCCATATGGTTGCTAGGGTCTTCTAAACGGTTGCTAGGGTGTGGCTAAACAGTTACCAGGATGATATTAATAGACTACATGTTTGAGCAAATCAAAAAAGCCATCCGTCGTGTCTCTATGTCACTCTGGTGCTGAGATCTGGCTTCTTGATGCTGCCATATGGTTGCTAGGGTCTTCTAAATGGTTGCTAGGGTGTGTCTAGACAGTTACCAGGATGATACTAATAGACTAGATGTTTTACCAAATCAAAAAAGCCAACCGTCGTGTCTCTATGTCACTCTGGTGCTGAGATATGGCTTCTTAAAGCTGCCATATGGTTGCTAGGGTCTTCTAAATAGTTGCTAGGGTGTGGCTAGACAGTTACCAGAATGATACTAATAGACTAGATGTTTGACCAAATCAAAAAAGCCAACCGTCGTGTCTCTATTTCACTCTGGTGCTGAGATATGGCTTCTTCATGCTGCCATACGGTTGCTAGGGTGCTCTAAATGGTTGCTAGGGCATGGCTAGACTGTTTCCAGATATTTAAAGACTACTTGCCAGTCTGATCAAAAGAGGTCACCCACTTATCTCTACGATGTTCTGATCCAAACGTATCCCTCTCACTTTTTTTCAATGGAAGTGGTTGTTAGGGTGTTGTAACTGGTTGCTAGGGTGTGGCTATGACGTTGTTATGTCTACTAATTGGCTGCTACTAATTGCTGGGCTGAGTCAAATGAGCCCATGACATAATTATGACACACTAAGTCAAATTATGACATAATCCTAACCCATACTAGAGGTAGCAGTTGGTATATAACCAAAACTGATGATTCATCATCAATATGTTTATTATTCCATGTGGGGTCGAAGTGTGCAGGTCCTCACGCTGCGGGAATTAAAAAGGAATGTGGAAATCACGACATGAATTCCCATGCAAGTGTCGTTCGATGACAAATCTTACTCCATATTTACATTGCACTACATAAAACTCGTTCATTTCACAACATCTGATATATATATATATTTATATATTAATAAAGATACCTTTGCTTTAGTATAAAAAGACTAAATGTCAATCAACAATAATCTAGGTAGTGCATAATACCTAGACGCATGTACAACATCTGAGCCGTTAAAAAGCATGTATCAAAAGTCGAGACAATGCCGCGGCGGGCCGTCAGTGTCGCGGTGAAGCCGCCGCTATTTACAGGGTAACAAAGCTTCAGCGTTTCCAGTTACAAACATAACGTTACAGTTTAAGTGCATCTCAGCTGGCATTGCCTGAATGTGACAGATTGACGGCGTTTTGAGCAACAGTACGACCATTTTCAATGACAAATGTTTTTTGTGCGACTGTTAAATTAAGCAGTGTTCAACTTTATGCAAATGAGAAGCGACACGCTGTGGAACGATTAGCAACCAAAAGACTCGATGACCTCCAGCAGTTTAATCGCCGTCGACTGCGTGAACCAGGGTTGCCAGGTTTGCATAACAAAGTCCCACTGAAGTGCCTTGAAACGCATGAAACGTGTGTTGATGTAATTTCCACTGAAACAGCAAGACAGGGCGGGGCATATCGAACAGCTCCCCCCTTTTTCTAGAGAGCCAATAGTGTTTAGTTTATATCACGGCTCAGCCAGAGCTGTTGAACTCAGTAAAGCCGCATTTTCTTCCTAATGTCCTCAATATCGCTTTAAAATACAGCATTATGTGCAGAATTCAGTGTGTCCGATACGTTTTCTGTTCTGCCGCGACTCGATCATATGATCCGCTCTGTGTGTCGCGTCTCTGGACCGGAGCTGCGACGGTTCGCGTGACACTAACGTGAAACCAAACTTCATTCGCTCAAATGGAAAGCAATGTACACTGTCGTTCCCTATCCCCTATATAGTGCACTATGTGACATTCACCATGTAGAAAATAGTAAATGTGTGAAAAAGTGACTATTTGTGTGTATAAGTGTCTATTTATAATGTAGGGGGCGGAGTTTCAGATTCAGATTATTTGATTGGACAGAAAATCTGATGAGTATCTGAAGTGCAGAGTGATGTCATCAAAATCATTGATTGACGGAAGTGAAAGACTAAGTTTTGAACGCTTATATCTTCTAAATGCAATTTTAAAAATATATTTTTGGAGCACACTAGCTTATAGATAACATTAAGAGTAATATTAACACTTTTCAAAATAAAAGCCAAATAACTTCAATTATGATTTCATAGGGCTTTAAAAACCTGCCCAATCGCGTTCCCGGGGGAGGTAACATAGGTATCAAATCATAACATCTAGGTATCAATCCAAGTTCTCTAGATGAATCATTATACTGACTTTTCTCGCGTTTCTCATATTAACAGGACCGGAGACGACGGAAAACACACAGAGAGAATCAGCTTTAGTTTCTGCTCTGACAGACACAAGACCAGCCGAACGCTGTGAAGGTGTGTTAGAAATCAGGAATGGAGAGAGAACATTGTGCTTGGTACATTTTTCATCTTCAAACCAAACTTGAGTCTCCAGACGATAAAGTTTAAATCCCGTCTGGCTTGAGCTCTTCCCATAATGTTCATGCATTTGATCAGTAGACGGAGAGAAGACGGTCTTCTGTGGCTGTTGAACACATTCGATCACATGAGCGTTTACACTACGAAAGCAATCCGGTTGAATGTGTTTTCAACTCCCTCTGGAAGTGTCGAAAGTGGACGAGCTCAAAACGTTTTAGACCCTGTTTACACCTGTATTTAGTGTCGTCCACTTGTGATCCGATTGACCGAAACACATCTTAATACCCGGAGTAAACAGCGCCGGAGTCAAACACATCCGTCTAGCGCATGTGTGCAAACAAAAGCACTGGAAAAGCAGCAGTGGAATGCAAAAACGCCTCTGTGTGATGCAACTACACAGACATGTTTTACACTATTAGCTTCTCTTTCTGGTTCATATAGGGAAGTGAAAAAGTCGTTGAAGAATGAGACTTCACTGTGAAGTCACTACGGTTCTCTGAGAACGGAGACGAGCGACGGACTGCTGGAGGGACAGGAGACGAGCGTGTGAAACGGAGTCATACAGGACGGAAATGAAATCACGTGTGGAGATGCAGGAACACATCGACAGCGAGAACAAATGTGGGTCTATACAGAAAATGAACTGATTTCTGGGCTACTGCATCTGAGTGTTTACTTTAATAACGGCCATATATTATAAAACGATTATCAGATATTGGCCCGTTCACAAACTTTACATCATTACATCTAATTTACCTGAGTAGGGACGTCACATTCACATGCCGAATGGTATTTAACTGCTTCAATGCATCAAGCCTGACAGACGCCCATGGTTCACTTGAATATTGCATGTTGCTTCATAAATGCCAACATTGCATTAAATTGTTTTGCAGAAAAAAAAAAAAACATTTAGTGCAAAAGTTTTTGATCTGTAAGATTTTTTATGTTTTTAAAAATGCTGCATTTATTTGATTAAAAATACGGAAAAAAAACTGTAATATTGTTAAATATTATGAGAATTGTGAATATATTTTTATAAAATGTAATTTATTCCTGATCCTTCAGAAATCATTATGATATGATGATTTGCTGTTCAAGAAACATTCATTATTATTATCAATGTTGAAAACATGGATTCTTTTAATTTAAGGATTCTTTGATGAATAGAAAGTTCAAAAGAACAGCATTTATTTGAAATATAATCTTTTGTAACATTATAAATGTCTTTACTGTAACTTTTGATCATCCTTGATGAATAAAAGTATTGATTTATTTTATTTATTTCCCCCCCAAAAATAAAATAAAATTCTTAATGACCCCAAACCTGTGAACGGTAGTGTTTAAAAGTACAAAATGAACAGAAAGAACTTTCTATTCATCAAAGAATTCTGAAATAAAAATGTAAATAACTGTTTTCAACATTGATAATAATGAGAAATGTTTCTTGAGCATCAAATCATCATATTAGAATGATTTCTGAAGGATCATGTGACACTGAAGACTGGAGTAATGATGCGGAAAATTCAGCTTTGATCACAGGAATAAATTAGTTTACAATGTTGTTTTAAAAAGTAATAATATTTCACAATTTTGTATATTTAATCAAATAAATGCAGCCTTGGTGACCATAAGAGACTTCTTTTAAAACATAAAAATCTCACCGATCAATAACTTTTGACTGGTAGTGTATGAATGCTGTAACAGGCCTCATTTGTCATGTGTTCAAGCCCTTGAAACGCTAGATTACAGTAAAACAAGCACTACCTGTTGTGCTCCGTCAGAAAGGCATCGGTCGTGAGGTATCGATCATCTAAACCTGTAAAGCTGCACTGATGGACGCTTGGAGATGTCTTAAGTGTCTTCACTGGTCAAACTGAAACGTAATTTCGTGTTGTAACCAGGCGTGAACCGAGAAAGCAATAAATAATTCAATGTTTTTCATGATCATCTACAAATGTCAAGTTTTACCGCAGCAAATGGTGAAACACAAAGGCTGGAAACTGTTCAAGATATAAGAATTCCGAGATGCAATTTCATTCGCTCAGTGCTTGATGTTATCAAAAAAACAAAACAAAACAAAAAGTGTTCATAACGTTAATCATGAAGCAAAGTCCCTAAAACGTTACAAAACGGTCATTTTCACTAGTTACGGTGGTGGAAGTCACTTGGGTGCTTTTACTGCAAACTGAGTTGTAAGTGTCATAAAAAGTCAGTATAAAAAAAGGATATTGCTGTATGAATAAGTTGGATTTTACGGTTTCTATTCACAGTTTCTGGCCTGAAGTGACCAGTAAGCGCTTATATTATAACATTTCCCCCCCAAAAAAGTTCCTAAAACCACAGGATGCATTTTAGTTGGCATTGCAACAACCGCAGAAACCATTAACTCGACGATAACGAAGAGCCCTGATGTCCCTTCCCCGCAGAAATCCTGGAAATAGTGGTAGATGATGATGTGTTTTGAAGGCCTCAGTACATGTCTCTGTAAATCTCCTGCAGTAAGGGATGCAGTGACGTGTCCTCGGTCTTCTTGATCTCCTGCACTAACTGAGCGTGCTCCGTCACCAGCTGCCGAAGGTCCACCAGCTTCTGGAGGAGTTTGGGGAAGAGGAAGCCGTGATCGGGGTGGTTGCTCGTCAGATGCAGATGAAGCACGTTGACGATGGTCTCCTGCATCCGCTCGATGTGCGGGACGTTCACCAGGCCCGGACGATCTGAAACACAACACAAATTTTTGTCTCAAATAAATCACTTTTCTTCAGCAATTGGGTAAAGAAGACCAATTTAAGAGGATTTGGAGTCCCTTTTATTATTTATTGAACATGGGGATATTAACAATATAACATAGGAGGAACAAAATGCTTGATTATATGGAAGAGGAGTAGGGCCAAGCAATAATAAAAAAAATAAAACCATCTCGAGATTAAAGTCGTTATAATGCGAAATTAAACTCGTAAAATTTCGAGAAAAGAAGTCGAAATACAATCTTGAGGATAAACTCATTAAATATCGAGAATAAAGTCGCTGTGTTTCGAGAAAAAACTTGCTAAATTTCGAGAAAAAAAACTCGAAATACAATCTTGAGAATAAACTCATTAAATTTCGAGAATAAAGTCGTTGTGTTTCGAGAAAAAAACTCGTTACATTACGAGAAAAAAGTCGAAATAATCGTGAGAATAAAGTCGTTGTGTTTCAAGAAAAAAAGTCGAAATGAAATTTAGAGAATTTTAATTTCGCATTATAACGACTTTAATCTCTAGATGGTTTTATTTTTTTATTATTGCTTGGCCCTAATCCTCTTCCGTATGATTAGGTATTATATTCATTTGAAAATATATTTTAATTTGCACTAACCCTATTTTATAGCTTTTATCTGTGGCTATTATTGATTGTAGTGTATTGTTAACTCGACTTCCAAAGTACATACTGTGTTATCCGATGTTGGTTTGTGCTATTGCACTTTACATGTAATATGAGTCCCGTGTTTGGTACATTATATGTGTTGTTACAGACATGTGATGCACATTGTTGTGCAAGTGTTCAAGAAAATGCAATAAAAACAGTATTACAAAAAAAAAAGCTTCCAGCAAATATACATTTGTTTAAATTTTATTCTCTCTTCAGCGATTCTGAATCGATTCTTGAAAACTTCAGCAAATATAAAGTTTTTTTAATTGATTTTCTCTTCAGTGATTCTGAATAGGTTCTGAAAACTTCAGCAAATATAATGTTTATAATTTGATTTTCTCTTTAGCGATTATGAACCGATTCTTGAAAACTTTGGCCGATCTGAAACGCAAGACAAATTAGTCTCAAATAAATCCATGGCAAGCAAAAGCTCGTCGATTGTTTTCAATAATTGTAATAGTTGATATTACACAATCACGGTACAATTCTGTGAATCACAATCAGAATCTGGGATTATTCTTGATCTGCGTATTTTTACTTATTAACTCGGAATATCACATTTATTTGTGCATTTTTGTAAAATTACTTTGTATATATCTAAAATAATGACTAAATTAATAATAAATACAAATGATTGTTGTATGTTAAGAATTATTAAATAACTACAGTGAATATAGCCTAAAAACAGAAGCAAATATAACATTTTTAATTCAATTCTCTCTTCAGTGATTCTGAATCAAATCTTGAAAATTTCAGCAAATATAATTTTTTTTACTCAATTCTCTCTTCAGTGATTCTGAATCAACTCAATTCTCTCTTCAGTGATTCTGAATCAAATCTTGAAAATTTCAGCAAATATAATTTTTTTTACTCAATTCTCTCTTCAGTGATTCTGAATCAAATCTTGAAAATTTCAGCAAATATAATTTTTTTTACTCAATTCTCTCTTCAGTGATTCTGAATCGATTCTGAAAACAGAAGCAAATATAAACTTTTTAATTTGATTCTCTCTTCAATGATTCTGAATCGATTATTTCTCCCACCTCTATAGTTTATTAGAATTAAAGATTTTCTACATGAAAGGAATTATAAATGCATAAAATCCAGCTTGTGTTGCTAAAAATGTTTTTGCTCACATACGCATAATACATTTTTTAAGTATTATAGCAAAAAAAGTAATTTCAACAGTAATTTAAAAAACAATGGAAAAAATTCAATTATTGAAATAAAAAACTATTTAAATGTATAATAAAAATATTTTACTTTACTTTACTTTATACTTTATTGTAGACTGAAGTCTGAAATATTTCTTACATAACAGTATCAATATAAAGACTCAATATACCTCCACAGCAGATGATGGCAGCAACGAACAGTGCGAGGTCACTATCGTCCAGTTCGAGGGAGTTGAACTTCATGGCAAACTGAAACTTGGGCTCCATCATCTCGCTGAACGGTCGCCGTAAGCTCTTCAGAAACTCTCTGGTGATGAACCCGCTCCCGTACGCCACCAGCAGGCCGTCTTTATTCATGCATGACGCCAACATGGCAAACAGCGCCTCATGGACGCCGTACTTTAATAACGTCACCTGTCGGAGAACAGACTGCGTTAGATTTAACGTGTTTATACAATGTTCATGTATAAAGATCTGGGTGACAAACAGGGTTTGAAATGAACACCCGCCAACCCACCAAATGCTGGTAACGCTGTCAAATCACGAGCCAATCAGGCATGTTACTTATTATGTGTACTCACTTCGCTGGGGAAGTTCGTGTGTAAGACAAATCTGCGCAGATTTAGCGCAAATACTCATCATGATATATTAAATACAGTGTATTGCTCAGAATCTGCTCATATCTGGCTGTCTTGAACACACACTTCACTACGCAACACATAACGGCGAGCGCTTGTTCATTTGCACTGAAGCAATAGCGAAGATTAAAAAGCATTTGGTGAACAGAACAGACATTGTTATTTTCCAACATCCTACATTTTTTTTTATGTTCTTTGTACTGTATTGATCTGTCCACCTAAAACACAAGTTGGTGAAAAAGATGAAAGAGGAACGGAGGAGATGCTGGATGACAGGATTTTGTCTGAATAAGAAATAATTGTATGAAATCCAAATTTTATAATATATATATATATATATATATCAAAAGTTTGGGGTCAGTAAGATTTTTAATGTTTTTAAAAGAAGTATCTTCTGCTCACCAAGGCTGCATTTATTTGATAATAAAAAAACAATAAAAAAAATTTGTAATATTGTGAAATATTATAACAATTTAAAATGACTGTTTTCTATTTTATATATTTTAAACTGTAATTTATTCCTGTGATCAAAGCTGAATGTTCAGCATCATTACTCCAGTCTTCAGTGTCACAAGATTCTTCAGAAATCATTCTAATATGATGATTTGATGCTCAAGAAACATTCATTATTATTATCAATGTTGAAAACTGTTGTGTACACGTTTTTCAAAATTCTTTGAGGAATAGAAAGTTCAAAAGAACAGCATTTATTTAAAATTGAATATTTTCTAACATTATAAATGTCTTTAACTTTTGCTCAGTTTAACTCATCCTTGATGAATAAAAGTATTGATTTATTTTATTTATTTCCCCCCAAAATAAAACAAAAATTCGTACTGACCCCAAACTTTTGAACGGTCGTGTTTAATGTTATAAAAGCTTTAGATTTCAGATAAATGCTGTTCTTTTGAACTTTCTATTCAACAGGAATAAATTACACTTTACTGTATATTCACATAGAAAACAGCTGATTTACATTGGAATAATATTTCACAATATTACTGTTTTTATTTGTATTTTTAATCAAATAAATGCAGCCTTGGTGAGCAGAAGATACTTCTTTTAAAAACATAAAAAATCTTACCGACCCAAAACTTTTGAACGGTAGTGTATATATGTCTTTATATATAAACTGTGACGTAGTTAATCTGGTTTCTTTTCTTTTTTTCGCTAGTAGAAGTTCTGAATGGCCTGTAACTTAAACATTTAGTTGCCAAATTGGCCTGTGAGTGAAAAAGTAAATTTCAAACCCTGAATGTTCACATATAAAGATCTGGGTGACAAGCTTAAAGAGTTTACATGGTGTGATGCACTAACCTGGTCATTTAGGTCCAGGTCTGAGAAGCCTGGCACAGATTTGGCGAACTCCGTCAGCTCAGTGACCGTCTCCACCGAGGTGCACTGGCAGCAGTGAAATATCCGACCTCGGCGTCCTTGTTCAGCAGCCCTCCGGAAGAGCCCACCATCTTCGCCACGAATGTCTGTTCGGCCAACTGCAGCGTCTCCATGTCGTGGATCACGAAAGGCTATACAAAACAATGAGAATGAAGCATAAAGATCTAATGAAGAATAAACTGTAGAGTGCACTCTTCAGATACAGCGCTTTCCACAATACACTTCTACGCCAGATGAACATTTCTAGAGTAAGGGTGGCAGACGGGCACTGAAAAATGTCATTCAATAAAATAAACAATGAAATTAAATATATAAATATAGATATAGATGTCTCGCCCCAACATTCAATACTTTGAAAGATTGAAATTCAATCAAATCAATGATATAAAAATAAATAGAGTAAAAATTTGTGCTGCCAAACTGATTAATCGTGACATAAAAAGTTAGTAAATATAGATGTGTGTATAAATACATAAATATATATATATATATACATACACACACATTCATATAGATATATCTATTGTATATATATATTTACAAACTTTTTGCTTAAATGCGATAAATCACGATTAATCGATTTGACAGCACTAATAAAAAGTTATATTATATGCATATATACTGTATATATATATATATACACACACACATACTGTATATATAGTTATTTATTTCTATTTCAGTTTTAGGAATGTTATTTTATTTCTACTAGGAAACATTTTTATTTAAGTTTTGTAAGTTTTAAGTTTTTCATCTAATATTTGTGCTTTATTTTTTTAGGTAAATCTAACAGTCTTCAGGAACATTAAATTAAATAATTTATATATATATATACCCATCTTCACTTCAGTATTTAAAAAAACACAAATATACAAACAAATAAAAATAAGTAATAAAATAACATAAAAAAAACAAAAAAAACAATAACATTATGATTGATATTATTATTATTATGTGTATATGTAACAGACTCAGCTTCCTGTTTCAATACTTTCTAAACTGTCAAGCCAATTAATTATATCACTATGTAATTGTGTTTCACGAGGACAATACAATATCAGCATCTTCTTTACACAGCCTGATTAAGTTCAGATGATGGCATTTATCGCCTAAAACTCAAGCCGCTCCCCGCCTCCATAAGAGAGGTCGACATGACACCCCGAGAGGCTCGTGAGAGAACAAGCGTACTGTGAGAGATGAAAGACTCGTCTTAATTCAGCTGCTCTCACTCCCGACAGCTGGCCCGTGTCCTGCAGAGCTCAGAACCAACAATCAAGCTAGTGTTGCAGATGCACATCTGAGGTGGACCCATCCTTACACTGACATACATCCACACCCAGGCAGGACTCTGGATTCTGACTATAAACCCCTGCCCCATGACCTCGTGTCACACACAGCCTCATCAATAAGAGATCGCTTTTATTGATGGGCTTTGTGCTTTATGAGAAGGTAGAGAGACAGGAAACTGTGTAAACGTGCACTGACCACTGTGCAATAGCTCAAACCTGAAAAATCATTTGTAAATCATTTGATCTTGGCATGACATGCTGCCTTAAAATAGTTTTAAAAGGTTATACAGACAGACAAACAACATCTAACATAGAGTGCTAAGTGTTCTAAGTGGTTGCTAGGGTGTTGCTAAGGTTATCTGAATGGTTGCTAGGTCATTGTTATGTGGTTTCAAAGGTGTAGTGGGTTGTTATTAGGCCATTGCTAAGGCGTTCTGTGTGGTTACTAGGGCATTGCTAAGGTGGTCTGGGTTGTTGCTAGGCTGTTGTTAAGGTGTTCTGTGTGGTTACTAGGCTATATGGTTGCTAAAAGGTTTTCTGTGTTGTTCCTAGGGCATTGCTAAGGTGGTCTAGGTTGTTGCTAGCCGTTGTTAAGGTGTTTTGGGTGGTTACTAGGCCATTTCTATGTGGTTGCAAAGATGTTCTGAATGGTTGCTCTGTCATTGCTATGTTGTTGCTAGGGCATTGGGTGGTTGCTAGGCCAATGCTATGGTGTTCTGGGTGGTTAATAGGATATGTGGTTGTAAAGGTGTTCAGGGTTGTTCCTAGGGCATTGCTAAGGTGTTCTGTGTTGTTGCTAGGCCAATGTTGAGGTGTTCTGGGTGGTTGTTAGGCTATTGCTACTGTGTTCTGGGGGGTTAATAGGATATGTGGTTGTAAAGGTGTTCAGGGTTGTTCCTAGGGCATTGCTAAGGTGTTCTGTGTTGTTGCTAGGCCAATGTTGAGGTGTTCTGGGTGGTTGTTAGGCCATTGCTAAGGTGTTTTGAGGGGTTGGTCTGAGTGACTGGTAGGACATTGCTATGCTGTTGCTAGGGCGTTGGTAGAGTGTTCTGGATGGTTGCTAGGTAGTATCAAGGGTGTTATGGGTTGTTAGGGTGTTACAAAGGTGTTCTAATTGGTGATAGAGTGGTCTGAGTGGCTACTAGGACATTGATTGCTATGCTGTTGCTAGGGCATTGCTTAAGTGTTCTGGATGGTTGCAAGGGAGTACCTAGGGTGTTCTGGGTTGTTTGGGGCGTTGCTAAGTTGTTCCGAATGGTTGCTAGGGTATTGCTAAGGTGGTCTGAGTGGCTGTATGACATTGCTATGCTGTTGCTAGGGCGTTGCTAAACTGTTCTGGATGGTTGCTAGGGAGTTTTTTTTTGTGCCACTGCCCTTCAAACAATCTGTGCACGTCCCTGTTGCTTGGATGACTTACACATGGCAGAATTCTCTTACCGGCGTGCTCGTCTTGCCCGTCAAGATAGTCCGTGCTTTGCATTTGTTCATGTTGAAGTTCTTCATGTAGGCCTCGTAGATCTGCTTGGCCAGGGTTTTTTGATCGGCCAGCTGCGGTCCTCGAACTCTCGTTCTCCTGTTAGGATCTCAGCCTTCAACCTCAGCTTCTCCGACTGTGGCATTCGCCCAAAGCGGATCGCTGTTCGAGGGATTATAAGGTAACTTATAGATAACACCCAAACCAACATCCCATGTAAGAACTGATGCTCCCCCCTGTAGGAAGCTCACTGTATTTTGGAACAAAGCCGATTTCTGACATGTTTCTGCATATCTGAGGTCTCAGCAGTAATATGTGGATATAATCTGACGTGTTTAGTTCTTAAAAACCTTCCAAGAGCGCAAATCACATAGAAATACTCTTTTCCTGACAGCTAGATCTACAGCTGTGTGACTTACTTGGCACAACGTTCAGCAAGCTTTTGTTCAATATCCCTAATAATTCTAAACTTGTCAAGCCAATTAATTGTGTCACTATGCAATTGTGTTTCACAAGGACAATACATTATCAGATGTACAGCATCTTCTTTACACAACCTGATTAAGTTCAGATGGCATTTGTTCCAAGCGGCTGTAAACCTTCACTCTGCGGATTCTCTTGCAAAACCACCACATGCGCCGCTGATCACGGATGATTAATATTTGCTGAAATCCAAGGCCACTGTGTACAAACTTTGTCAGATCAGGATGTCTGGTGCCTTAGAAACTCGCCCAGAGGAATTGAGTAATACGAGTTTCAATCTGGCCCGAGTTCAAATGGAGTTTGATGGTGTAATTAGACAGGCAAGAGCAGCGGTGGGCATCGTCAGTGTTTTAGAAACAGCGTGTTTTGGATAGTTGTGAGGTGGTTTCTAACTGTCTCTACTGTCAGTGGTATATATTGCACTCAAATGCGGACATCTTTAGTATCTGAAATGCAATCCTCTCACAGACGGCACAATCCCCAACAGCTAATGAGCTTAAAGTCCCGGCCTGTAAAGCTCCAGTGCTTGAAACACAGACCCATGTTCCAAAAACATTCACCAAACATTTGCATGCAATGAACTATATGCATTGCTACGGCAATGTTTAACTGCAATTAGATCACAAAATAGCTGTTTTCTATGTGAATTTGTTAAACTGTAATTTATTCCTGTGATCAAAGCTGAATTTCCAGCATCATTACTCCGTAATATGATGATTTGCTGCTCAGGATTTGTTAAAAGATTCCAATCTCTATTTAAACGGCCATACGATCTCATTCCTAAATGACAAAAAAAGATTTCTGTGATACTATTATTCATATTATCACAGAAGTAGTGGAATAAAAGTGTATAGTTCGGATGTAAACACTGATGTCTACAAAAGCGATGAAAATAGAGCAAATCACCTTTTGAAAGTAACTTGTCGCTTCAAATAACGATTGTAGCAATTACAGAGTTACACCAGTAGGTGGCGACAAGTGACTGTTAAAAAATGTATTTGTCATTGAATCATTCATTCAGGTGATTCGTACAAAAATGCTGATTCATCCAGTAATGAAACAAGTTAAGTATTTATGAGTGAGTCATTGAATCATTCACTCAACCCATTTTTTATTCAGATTAATTAAACATTTTAGACTGCAGCAATGAACATTTAGTCAGAACCTCTAGTAAATGACATGTTATTTTGTTTGAGTTGCCTGTTCAGAATCATGGGAGAATCGTGATCTCTGTTTGAAACAAAAAAAATCGTGATTCTCAGTTGATCCAGAATCGTGCAGCTCTATTGTCAATGTTGAAAACAGTCGTGCTGCTTCATTTCTTTGTGGAAACCGTGATACATTTTTATCAGGATTTCTTGATGAATAGAAAGTTGGAAAAACAGCATTTATTTGAAACAGAAATCTTTTGTAACATTATAAATGTCTTCACTGTCACTTTTAATCAATTTAATGCATTCACGTTGATTTTTTGTCATTTTTGAACAACAACCCCTGCAGTCCCACATGTAAAAAGGCGCGACATGAGGGTGAATAAATGATGACAGAACTTACATTTTTCTGTGAACTATCACTTTAAAGTCCAATAATTTTATCCCTTAAAACTCATCTTTGAAATTACATATTTAAACGTTTTTTCTTGGAAAAAAAAAAAACTTTGTCCCTTAAAATATCTTGAATGTAACTCGACACCCTTGCCTCATTTAGTATGCGCGGTTCTATGAATATGCAAATGAGCCCCGCCTCCACTCACTCACTCAGCTCAGAGATCCACTGGTTGACGATCACACGTTGATCTGATTGGTTACAAGGTAGTTTGTGACATCAGAAACACCAGCGATTTCAAAGCGTGTTTTTGAGACTGTCTTTGGTTCACTGCAGTTTTAAGGAGAAAATATTCAGCAATGCTGTCGACTTATGAATTTACACATGGTTTGTCTGAAAGCACATTAAAAACACCACATAGACATATAAACAACATTAAAAGCTTGATTTTCACCACAGGGGGACTTTAACAAGCACTTTATGCTACTTTATGCTGGTTAGGTCTAATACTCCAGCGTTTGGAGATAACAGGAATGCTGCTGGTTTTAACTTTCACTGGGATGAGCAGATCTGAAGCAGATGCCTATTCTAAAGTAAGCATCCAATGGCACATATGTTTATATCAGCTTACGATGTGAAATATAAACCACTTTAATAAGGAAAAGAATGGGACAACCGATATCCGTTTCTTTAGTCTCTATTCCAACACATTTCATAATCATTTCATAATCAAAAGGACCAAAAAACATAAAAGCAGCTAATTTTAGCAGCTAACCTACATCGCTGTGAGGAATGGGGTTCGGGTGATCACGCCTCGCTGTGTGTTTTCAAGTGTACACGGTTCAGGTTACGGACTTCACCATAGCACGATTTCAGCACATGCCTTTGCTGGTCATAAAGTCCGTGCAAGATGAGCGGTTCAGCACAGCGGGCCTCATGGAAGATAACCTTTGACTCTAGACTGAAAACAATGCAATGCCACAATGCAAGTCAATGCACTGATATCTCAAGGACAAAGAATTGCTAATTTAGTCAAAGATTATCCAGAACGTTAACCTTGAGGAAGATCATTTAAAAGGAACAGTTTAATTTAACTGGCCAGTGTTGTACTGGTTCCATGAGATACCATGCATAAAATTAGGGCTGTGTGTGTGTTTGAGATGCAAGTTTGTCATACATACCATTGTGGGACATGCCCACCGACAGGCACTTCTGAAAGCGACAGTATTGGCACTTGTTTCGGTTCCTCTTTTGGATCTTACAGCGGCGTTCACACTTATCATACTCCAGTTTGAGGCGAATGGTCCGACGGAAGAAACCCTACAAAGCGGGAGAAAAAGAAATCCAGTTTGATTTTAAGAAAAACACCAAATGACACATATTTTTAAAGGTCAGGTCATCACTTGTTTTAAGCGTCTTGTCCTGTACTGTACACTTTAAAGACCACTCGTTCCATTTGAAGTTCACATCTCTCTATTAAAACGGCCCAGAAAATGATGTACACAATCTAAACCAGGCGCTTCTCCAAATAGGCTGGCAGGACATTCGAAGGTTGTGTTTGTCCTCATTTGTCCTTGGATCCGTCGGGGTTTCCTCTCTTGGAAACACAGCCTCTGCCTTCCAGGCATAGTTACAGAGATTCAAAATAGGAATGAGGTTGATAATCCTACCCGTGAGGATCACATCCTTAACATTAGGGGAGAACAGTATGATCATGATAAGGGAAAATACATCAAAATAACAGTTATTCTTGCTGGAAAAGCATCTAATTTTTTAAAAATATATTTAATAACCATGTTGCAATGGCTAGTTTTGGATTATTCAGTGAATTATATATTTTATAAATGAAAATGAATATTGCTTTAATATAAAACGAAATTAAATATAGTAAAGCTAACTGCACAAATACACTACAACGGTAGTGTATATCCGCAGTAAGCACATAAAAGCACATTATATTGTCACACCACATAATCCTAACTAACATTCATATTCGAAACAGGGCTGTCGCGATTCCTCGATTAAATCCCCCGATAAAATCCTCGATTGCAATTTACTCGTGTCTGCAAAATACCGCGAATTCTATGGACGAGAATCCACGAACTGCATTATTAGACCGTTTTATAAGGCTGCAAGTATATTTAAATCTTTTAAAAATCATAGTTTTGCATAGTGCTTTTGTGAAATCACTAAGTCTGTGATTTAATGAAATAAGTATATGCGCCGCGGATTTCAGAGTGAAGCGCGGCTCTTTAATTATTAGGTTACGCGTTTCAGCAACTCGGTTAAACAATAGGGTTGCCAACTGTCCTGAATTAGCCGGGACGTCCCGTATTTTGGGTCTAATTTATTTGTCACGTACGGGACCTCCCTTGTCCCGATGCTACGCTGATCTAACCACTGACTGATACAACAGCAACACGACACTTGAGAATGATCACGACACCGCATCATCCAATCACAGCCCACACTCACGCGCATCAGACCATACGAATAACAAACTCTAAATTGAGAGTTAATTATTCTTTTGGGACAAATTATTGTTTGATTTGCGAACAGAATCCTCTGCTGTCTGGTTGCTCCCGGTTCAATCCGGAGATTCCAGACTCGCGCTAACAGCAAATCCCTTTCACTGTCCGACCGGGTTTTGATTTCGGCAAATCAGTTTCAACGAATTCAAACAACGTGATTATTGTTCATGAGTCCAACATCCATCCAGCCACGCAAGAAAACATGAAATCTTCCTGAGGGAAAAGTATGCTATTACTTTCTTTAATTTCTTTAAAATGTAGTGTATAATGTTAAAAAAACTTTCTATTTCAGATAAATGCTATTATTTTGTACTATAAATTAAAAATGATTAAAATTTGTTTTAGAATTAAATTATACATAAATAGGTTAACAAAACAAATGTGTTTATATCTGACACACATGGGCAGTATTTTAATTACATGGATTTGAAATACGTATTTAATTACTTTTGGGTATTTTGTCATTTGTATTTTCCTTAACAAAAATAAATTAAATGTAATTTGTAATTAAATACTTTGAGAGACTGTAATTTGTATTTAAAATACTTAAAATACTTATTTAAATATGTTGTTTTATTTCGCATATATTAACTTTCATCACCAGGCTTAATAGGACCATATACATAGAAATACGAATAGGACTACCAAATTGCCTATCAAAGTTTAAGAAAATCACGTGACGTGACACATCCTATTGACCCTGTTCACATTTCCGGGTTTCTCAGAAGTGGAAGGCGTCATAGTTGGGTAAGCTTCTATAGCAGTGAATTAGAGACTACATTAAATATATTTTTTGTGTTCCCATCTGCTCAAAAAGCAAAAGAAAAACGCCACAACAGTGTTTTTTAACAACTTTCAAAAACAGTAAAAAAAAATATAGAGAGATTGATAATGGCAGTCAGAAGAGAGAAAGATGTCAAATTTGTCAGCAGCGTTAACTAGTTTTGTTGTGATATAATACAAATATATTGTTATAGGCGTAATGTTTTTTTATTATGACAGTATGCAGCAACATGTACGTTAAAAGCGCATCTTCTGCACTAAACGATGAAATACTCGATAAACGATACTCATACGTGTATCTAACTCCACAGTTACTCTCACACTTCAAAAGACTGTAAATTTTGTTTGTATTTTTAAATTACAAATTACTTGTATTTTAATTAAATACTTTTTTCACAGCAGTATCTTGTATTTTATTTAAATACATTTGATGAGTAAGTATTTGTAATTTGTAATTAAATACTTTTTGATGTATCTGGCCCATCTCTGATATCTGAGAACATTTTAAACACATACGAACCTGAAATGAAATGACATATACTGTGTGATATAGTACAAATATTTTGAGTGTCCCTTATTTTCCTGTAAAGAACCACGATTGTCCCGCATTTTCTTTTCTGAAGTTGGCAACCCTAGTTAACAAACCCCATTTTGTGTTGCTTATAACGTTCATCTGGGGAAACAACGTGCATCATTTCTCCAGATTTGTAACGTAAATCACTTATAAACCCTCTGCAACACAGGAGAATACATCAATATATTTCGAAATATGCAAATTGTCATTAAATTTTTTTTCGAATTACTCGATTAATCGTCAAAATACTCAACCGATTATAAAATGAATCATTAGTGCCAGCCCTTTTTAACATAATTGACGATTAACCATCACCATATAACCATTTGAAACCTTGATATCAAAGCTTTATTCTCCTCAGTATCCCTGGAAATAATGAACAGGCCAGATCCGGATGTCGTAAATGCATCCAAAGCATGAAATCAAGCGGCTTGCACAATCTGGCAAAGCGATGAAGACGACCAGCGGTTTGCCAGCGAGAGCAGAGACTCAAAGTGCAGGCTGGCAAGAAGGGAAGGGGTTGTAAAAACTAATGGATGTTGCTTCACACATATTGAGCCATTTTGTCCCTGGAAACACTGTTTCGAAAGGGAGATTATATGGAGAGATACCGAGGGAGATGCAGAGGAAGAGGAGGAGAGGTTGAGTCGAGGACAGAAACGCGGGAGGTGTTGGTCCCGCTGGAAGACGACGTGCTCCGGACCGCATGTTCCTCAACTGGCCAAATCACGGGCATCTAACATGACCGAGCAGATGTGGAGGCGCAAGGGAGAGAGTTATGAAATCAATAGTTATGGCTCTAAAATCTGATTCAGTGAGCTAATGTTTGCTGTAAAGCACATCAAATAAATTCTATATTCATATTAACATGCACCAATGCTACAATTTTCTGTCATAATCATTTGTTTACAAACAAGTATTCATTACTTCAGGGAGCTCTTTGTTTCTGCCTTAAATTTTTACATTGTTTAAATTAATACATTTTTCGCTAACTATATCGGTAATGATAAAGATATATTTAAAAAAAAAAAAAAGAAATATAAAAGAATAGCAGAGTCCGCACCACAACTGAAATATAAAAGAATAGCAGAGTCGCACCACAACTATAACGATATTGTTGAAATCACGTTTTTTTCCAGCTGATAAACGATAAAAACACTGACAGCCAATCAGAATCCACCTGACTTTAAAGAGTTTGAGCATTTAGAGTGGCAGATGACAAAACTGCAGCGCGCTTATAATAATGATGTGGACGCTTATATAGTTATCGATATAGTTATGGTTCTTGGTGTGAACCTGAACGGGCCTTAAGAGTGCTTCATTATGAATATCTGAAAAGTTCTAGACAGCGCATTTGAGGTTTTTTTCTCTTTTTCTAAGCATCATTGCTGATGACATCATAGATCTGAATTCGCACTAATGCCGTTTTGACATTTCAGACTTCAATTCTGAAGTTTTCGGAATCATCGATGCATCGGAGAATCATTTTATCTCCCACCTTTAATTAATATGCAATGTATATATGTGAGCCTCGACGACAAAACCAGTCACATGGGTCAATTTTTTTAATAAATTGAATAAAAAGTTGAATAAATAAGCTTTCCATTGATGTATGGTTTGTTAGGATAGGACAATATTTGGCCGATATACAACTATTGAAAATCTGGAATCTGAGGGTGCAAAAAAATCGAAACATTGAGAAAATCTCCTTTAAAGTTCTCCATTTATGTTCATGATTGTGCTGCATTCACTCACAAACATAAATGTTATATATATTTACGGTAGGAAATTTACAAAATATCTTCATGGAACATGATCTTTACTTAATATCCTAATGATTTTTGGCATAAAAGAAAAATCGATAATTTTGACCCATACAATATATTGTTAGCTATTGCCAGGGTCACATATACGTATAATTTTATTGTACTCTCTGGTCCAGGGTGTGAGTCTAATGATCAATATACTGATTGGCTTCATCACTGTCTCCTCTCCACCAGTAAGCTGGTGTGTGGTGGGCGTTCTGGCGCAATATGGCTGCCGTCGCATCATCCAAGTGGATGCTGCACATTGGTGGCGGCTTTATTTAACCCCTAGTAAAGCATGCTGACCTCTGAGCTGTGTCCCTGTGGCCCGACTCAAGCGGTCACATAACTTACACCGGACGGGGCGAGGACGCACCTGTTGCCCGTGTTTTAACATCAGGGTCAAGGCCAGAGCTTGACAGGCCTACTGTAAGTCGGGTGACAAATGAATAAATAGCTTCCAGCGCTTCTTTGTGATCAGAGAGCATTGTCGGAGGAGAAGCAAGTTATGAAGTGAGGTGTCAAAATATACAGAACCATAAAGATGAGCATTATATGGAAATTCATGAGAGATGCAGTGCAAGCATTAGTTATCGGTTTGATCAATGTTCGTTAACGATGGCACTGACAACTGATTTTTAATAATAATAATAATAATATTGATTTAATAATAATAATTAATGAATAAATACATATTTTTATTATTATTATTATTAATAGTGCTCAACCGATACGTAAAAAAAAAAAACTGATTCCGATATCTTAGAGAGCAGGGTGGCCGATATGAAGCCAATAAATTTATAATTAACATTTATGTATATATAAACATTTAAACATAAACATATATATAAAACATATAAACATTTCATATATATAAAAAGAAAAACTAATCGGCCGATATCTAAAAAATGTCCAATATCGGCCGATATATCGGCATTGCCGATATATCGGTCGGCCACTAATTATTAATCTATTATAGTATATTGTATTTACTCATTACTTGTTAAGTTTTGATTGATGTAGTTTAATGATTATTGAAAATAAAAAAGACTAAACAAAAAAACATACATTCTGCATAGTAGTTATCAGGTAAATATTATGATAATATATGAAAACATCCTACTTTGACATGATTGATAAATAATAATAAGACCACCGAGATCTACACTCTTTCCCTACACGACGCTCTTCCGATCTCTACCCTCTGCTGTACCGTACATCCGCCTTGGCCGTACAGCAGAAGCCGATTTCTGACAAAGAAATACAAATCA
>FLSR01004885.1:3386596-3405796 GCA_900092035.1 Leuciscus waleckii | reverse complement strand
AATGTAATGTAATGTAATGTAATGTAATGTAATGTAATGTAATGTAATGTAATGTAATGTAATGTAATGTAATGTAATGTAATGTAATGTAATGTAATGTAATGTAATGTAATGTAATGTAATGTAATGTAATGTAATGTAATGTAATGTAATGTAATGCAATGCAATGCAATGTAATGTAATGTAATGTAATGTAATGTAATGTAATGTAATGCAATGCAATGCAATGCAATGCAATGCAACGTAATCCAACGCAGTGCAATGCAATTCAGTTGCATGGAAAAGCGTCTTTTCTTAAAAAGTCAGAGTGTGTTTGAGTGGCAGCATCTGGGTACCTAACGCAGTGGAGCTCTCCGATCCGGAGCCCAGACCCGACGACTGGTTCTCGGTCACCTCGAACTGCTGAGAGCGTCTTCATCCATGGACTGAGAGATGTCCTGAAGGTCTCCCATTCCCCCGATGAAGTCCCTGCACAACGGGCTGTCCAGCACTGCGTCGTTCAGCGGCGACGGGGCGCTGTAGTGGTTCTCCATGTCTACCATGCTGGCGGACAGGGCCAGAGCGAGAATCACACATCAGCCTGGAGGAACCACATGGACATATTAAAGAAAAATGTATTATATTGTCAGATACTGTAACCAGAGCTTAATATACTTAATATAGTTTTTAAATTGTTTATAGATAGATATATAGTTTAATTTCAATAAATGAAAACGACTTTTGATCGTTTTTTTTAGCAATAACAACACAGAATCACAGCAGGGTTAGGGTTAATCACAGCTTAATCTCAACATAAATCACAGTCTCGTCTCATTTAATTAAGGTACAGCAAATAACAGCTTGTCAGATATTAGCCCTACTAAAAGCTTTATGTTGTCTGCAATATTTTTTATCAGCAGTAATTATGGTTAAGTTCACCCTAAATAGCCTTATCTACACGTCTGTGTTGCGTCTGTCTGACACCGAGAGAAAATCAGAGAGCAAAAGCAGGCCACAGGAGCCGCGAGCTCAAAAGAGACTGTGCAGATACAGAGTGAATATCCTTGATGCGTTAAGCATTTACTCGCATGCCACTAATATAGCTCTGTTTTGAGGTCATGCAAGTTTCATGAACTTATGACACAATGCAAGTGTTAATAGTTCATCTGAGGGCTAGATCACATGACTTCAGAGGAGTTTATAAATAACAGGTTTCACATGAAATTACCATGAGTACTGAGAGTTTCTCTAAGCAATGAGATGAAATGGAGAGAAACTTGATTCTCCAGAGAGAGAAAAAAAAACAGAATCTTCTCATCAAGTTAATTTGATCAATTAAATTTAAGTAAAGTTTAAGTATATTTTCCAAGTATACTTTATGTAGCATGTATACTAAATTCAATGTACTAGAAGTATACTTGTGTACTACTTCAATACGCTGTTTCACGCAACCGTTATTTTGAAATCGAAAGGTGGGAATCCGGTGGGAAGAAAACCGGAAGTGTCGCCTTTAATCACAGGAGAGTCGTGAATGCGATGGCGTATTGTTGTGTTTAATGTATAAAATTAGTTATTCTAAAAATGTACATACATTTCTTTCATACTTTAGACTATATACAGTGAAAATCATTTATAAATAAAATAATTTTTTTATATATAATTCAGAATGTAAAAAAAGAAGCAGGAATGAACTATATACATATGCTATATTGGATATTAACATCCAATAGTGTAAATCGCGGCAGTAGCTTCAGGTTGGTAGTCCAAGGCATTGTTGTTTCTCTTTACTTCCGGGGTTCTTCCCACCGGAGCCTCACTTTCGATTTCAAAATGGCGGCTGCGTGAAATCAGCGTATACTTCTTGGGACTAAATTGGCCCACTTTTTAGTTTATAAAAGTATACTTTTAAGTGTAACAGAAGTAAACTTTGAGTACACAAACATTTTTCAAAAACGTTTTTCTTTTGTATTGCAACGATACTCTGAACTATGTTACTATAAATTATAAAAATGTAAGTTTATTAGATAGTATGTAAAACATATGCTGGAGAGAGTACTTCCTCAAAGAAGCCAAAATGTAAGAAAAACAGTGTTTAACTGGGAACTTTCAGTATCAACTTTTGTTAAACTTTTAATAAATCGGTGTTAACTTGTGTTTTAATGATTTAAAACTAATTAGACACACTTTTTGATTACTAAAAGTTCATTTAAACATTCAACTGAATTCTGAAAAATAAAAACAGAAATTTAGGAAAAAATAAAACTGATTTCATTGGGCTCTAATTCACATGTCATTATAGACGAAGAAACATTCTTTCCATAGTAACATATAATCAAGGTAAGTGAAAGAAACCTGTCACTCACTAAGCCACGCCTTAACAACCAATTCTATTTTGAGGAACAAAGATTTTGTTCAAAATGGAGTGCTTGCTTTTTAAAATTAAGAACTCAATATGCAAACGGAGCATGCAAAACTGTGATTTATATTAAAATTGTGAAAATATTTTGACTTAGACTTTAACAATTGACCATAGAAACGGTAAAAAAAAATATGTCAATAGAAAAAACTCATATTTTTAAGGGATAAATATACGGTTTATGATGGAGTTTGGGGACTTTTCAGAACGTTCTTAAAAACTGGTGGAGCTGGAAAGGTGTTTTTTGTGTGTGTGTGTGTGTGTGTGTGTGTTGTTGTTTTCTATGTTACATGGAAATGTATATGTATGTGTTTAGTTCAAATGTAATAAAAAAGTTACAAAAATAAAACAATTGACCATTTTTTTTTATTTATACTCTTAAACCACAGAGGGCTTGAACACCAATTAAATGACAATGTAAAAAATGACCAGGCGACCAATCAGCTGCAGTAGAATAAATACTTCGCCGCTTCACGATTATGTAAGACTCGTGCGATTAAACAAAGGTCCTGTATGTAATGCGAGCTTGTTGAATGTGTGCGGCTCCATGTTTAACACCTACTCGCTCCGCCAGGAGGACACACTGTTCCCTGTTCACTCGTCTCAGCCGGACACACACTGAGAGAGCAGCCAGTGGTCACAGTCACAGACCTCGGGCCAAACGCCAGGGCATTTCCAACACTCCACCAGAAGTACATGTGTACGGTATTTATCAGGCTGGACAGTACAACCATATGGCATGTACAGGTTTCCAGGGGCAGCGATTTACATTCTAGATCAGTGGATGCGGCCAAAACATTTCTGTCACTTATTTTTCTCAATGAAATTATTTTTCTTTATTTTTTTTATAAAAAAATAAGTCCACTTAAATTAATTCGAGTTTTGGCTTGGATAATTAACCGAAACTTAAGCTCCTCCTTGTGTCAATTCTGGAATCTACCGAAAGCTCTGGAAAATGGAAAATAAGTTATTTATGTTGAGTAAATACTGTCAAGTCAAATTTATTTATATAGTGCTTTTCACAATGTTTCAAACTAGCTTTACAGAAAATAATGATTTTAATGTTCTTATATCTTCATATCTCTTAATATCCCTATAGTTGCATTTAGCAGATTAGAGCTGGACAATAACATTGTTTACATTTTGCAACGATACAAGCAATACTGAGATACATGCTATATATACTGTATGTGTGCGGATAAAGTTATATCCAACTTATATATCCAACTTTGTATAAAGAGCGGGCCGATAATATTGTTCAATCAGACAGTTAACACAAAAAATGTGGGTCAAAAATGACAGATTTAAAAAAAAAAATTATGAAATTATTGTACTATATTTTAGTTTGTTAATGTTTTTTGTTTAATATTTTGTATTTTTAGGGGATTTTTTTCTACTGAATTATATTTATGCTGTAGTTATAATCCATTTATTCACTTTTTGAGCATGGACCTGAAAACTAAATTTCGTTTAAGCTTAAAACTTAAGCTTAAGATTTAAAACTTAAGTTTAAAATCTTAAACTTTTAACTTAAACCACAGACTTAAGTTTCTTTTTAAAAGATGACACTTTTTAAAGTCTCTTTTTACTAGTCTCTTTTTAAAGATGACACTTGACATATTATTCCTGAAGTGAATAAAGTTATAAAATGTTACATTTATTGTTATGAGAAATGCAGAAAAATATCATTTAAAATGTTAAGATGAAAATATATGTTTTCCAAAACACGTTTTACTCTAAAACGGGGGAGAAAATCAAAGCCATAAATCTAAATAAGCTGTGTACCAAATTTAAGCTTAATATCTCAACAAAAAAAACCAAAAGCTTTCAGTAAGATTTTGTTTGGCGCAGTACCAAACGCTTCCACTAGATGAAATTCGCACATATATCAATTATGCATGATTGCAATTTGCATATATATGTGTGAATACTTTGCCACCACCAAAGTCTAGAGTAACAGTATACACTGACTGAACTCTTTTATTTCCCAAGAAGAAATATCCTGTTTTTAAATATATTACCTTTTTAAGTAGTAAGAAACTGATGCTTTACTGAGCAAACACAATATAATTAACAACAAATGAAGTTATCATAAGGTTAGAGCTAAGACCAACAAATATGAGGAGTAATGGATTAGTTATTAGCTTCAGGACAGAGTCTTGGACGGCCAAGGACGATCTTAGTGAATCAATGACAACTCCTGCAACAGCATTATAATAAGAGAGGATTAAAACCGAGATATAGGGCGGCCCGGACAGAAACACTACATGCACATACAGTCTGTTTGAATGAAGTGTCCTCCTGAAAGTCATCAATGCATGAAATATATCATGACGTCTATCAAAGTTAGGCATCGCTAGCTAAATATATCAGCAAAACAATAAAAAATACAAAACAACTGAGCTCAATCCCACTAGAATTTGAGTCAGAACAGCATGTGCAAAACCACAACAAAACCCCACCTTCCTCTTGAGTTTATACATGTGATCTGATGTTTATGTGTCTTTACACATGGAAAGTACTCATAGTCCAGCAGGGCTCAGTGGCAAATGCTTCACGCGCCTGGTGTACGTGTCTTGTTTCAAGTTGCAATTCAACACACAACATGACCTAAATTGTGGGTTGGGGGTGGATGAGGGGCCAACGCAACAAAACCGGACACCAAAACCCGGTGACATCAGGATGGCACACTTCTCACGGTAACATTATCACGGTAACATTAAAGCCGCAGGACATCAGCGTGTGTGAGCGAAACAATCTGAAAGCCACAAGTCATTCTTTAACAGTTTAAAAGTGCTTTAATGACTGGGAAAGTGCTTTCATTTGAGTGGAATCCGGTCAGTTGAAAGGACTGAACAGCTCTTAACTGGTTGTGGTCAGTGACGGATCAGTGCACGTTCAGGATTCGACTCCAAGGACAATAAGTAAAAGTAAAAAAAATAAACCTAAAATAAGCTGAAAATACAAACAAAGACATAAAAAGAAGCTAAATTTAAAACTATAGCAACCCTTCTTTGCATAAAAGCATTCATCAAATATGTAATATGTATTTATATGTCTAAAGGCCTATTTTTACATAAAACTTGGTGCGACACATCTTGATATATTTGCTATATTTGTGACACAACGGAACGGGCCAAAAGATGTAAGTTTTAATGTGTATAGCTTAAAGCAATGGTGCTCTACACAGGGTGAATTCAAAGACACATCATTTACCAAGAAAGGAAGCTAATTCAAAATATCAAAACTAAATCTGCTAAGATTTGAAAAGGAAAAAAGATTCACAGACTTTCCAAAACGACCCAAAACACACACAAAAAAACGACACTATACCTGAAAATTACTAAAAATATCTGTACTGGTCAGTTCATCTCCAAATTCAACAAATTCCCCTCTACAACAACTTGCAATCTACACATATGGGGAAAATAATATTAGCCTGTAATACATTTTCATGACTCAATCAAATACTGTTAAATAAATCAACTCGACCCCTGCCCTGGGTAGGCTATACATCACATCACAGGTGGATTCATGACATTCACCTGTTATCCACTTTAACCTGAAGAACAACAAACCAAATCAATGAATTAGCCTACAGGAAAGCTTGTCAAGAAATAAATAGTAAAGAAGTGAAAACATAAATCTCAAGGAAAAAATGTTGCTTTTGTGTATTACTCTTTTGTCTCTTTTGACTTTTAAGCAACCGCCCAGCCTCCACCCAGCGACTGCACAGCATCCACCCAGCATTCTCCCAGCATTCACCCAGAAACCACCCAGCAACCGCCCAGCATCCGCCCAACATCCACCCAGCATTCACCCAGCATCCACCCAGCATTCACCCAGAAACCACCCAGCCGACGCCCAGCATCCACCCAGCAACCGCACGCCTCCACCCAGCAACCGCACAGCGTCGACCCAGCAACCACCCAGCAACCGTACAGCCTCCACCCAGCCTCCACCCAGCAACCGCACAGCATCCATCCAGCATTCACCCAGCAACCACCCAGCATTCACCCAGCCATCACCCAGCAACCACCCAGCATCCACCCAGCAACCGCACAGCATTCACCCAGCCATCACCCATCATCCACCCAGCAACCGCCCAGCATCCACCCAATATTCACCCAGCATCCATCCAGCAACCGCCCAGCATCCACCCAATATTCACCCAGCATCCATCCAGCAACCACCCATCATTCACCCAGTCATCACCCAGCAACCACCCAGCAACCACAAAACAACCACACAGCATCCACCCAGCAACTACCCAGTATCCACCAAGCAACCACTCATGACACCCTAGCAATGCATGGCAACAGCCAGGCATTGTGGTGGAAAGTTTTGCACGAGCAATTACAGTAATTTCTGGTCGACTTTGTGCAGTGCTCAATACCTCGTTTACTGGGTAAAACTGAAAGAAGTTACACGCGTAAATTCGACAGTGTGTTTGTAGTAAGCTTGTTTTACAGCACCTGCAGGCCTCAGCAGAGAGTCCTGGCTCATTAACTCACAATCTCTCCTGAGCTGCTTACAGTCTGTCTGTCTCTACATGGTCATTTAGTGTGATGGACGTTTAGAGTCCTCATCAGACGGACTTAAGCAGCGAACACAACTTCAGTATTGTCTGTCAGGACAGAAGCTTCTGAGATTAAATCTGCAGTGAGACAACAGTAGATCAGGTCAAAGCGCAGGAAATGACACGTTTAAAACTGCTCTGTGTTGGCTTAAACTGAAATTCCCCTCAGGGGGGTCAATTAAGTCAGTCTGTCTTTCCGTCTGTCACTGGGTTTAGAGATACCTGCCTTGCCTGAGTAAACCAAAATGTGGTTTTGTATTTCAACAGGTCTCTTCAAACCCAACGTGCTGATGTTGCAATAAACACGTAAAGTACACGTGCGTGGCTATGTTTAAACAAAGTGGAAAACTCAGTCTGAAAACATCTGAGGGAGGAAGAAGCCGTCTGTGTACACTTTCACAAAAAGAAAAATTGCGTTCATGCATGCATAAACGTGCATTAGTAAATGCAGAATTTGCAGGAAAAAGTGACAGATAAAGGGATACAAATGAACATTTTATTATCATTTCACCCTCACGTTGTTCCAAACCCATTTGACTTACTTTCTTCTATGGACAACAAAAGGAGATGTTTGGCAGAATGTCCAAGTTTCAGTTTTCAAAAGTGCATCGTGATTTGTAAAAGAAAAAGAAAAAATCATAGAAATATATCCTAACTGACCCCAGTAGTGTACTGTACATGTTCTACTTAAAAAAAGTCATTGAGACGTTGATGTTAACATTTACAGAGACACAGACAGGTGGTTAGGATTGAAAACTAGTCAGCCCGACCTGAAAATCCTGTTTTAGGAAAATAAACAGTGGGGGAACAGAGCGAGCGAGAACATTCCCATTCTCTTTTGCTGAATAACTAAAAAAACAAGGGTCTGATTAGACGTGTCAGATTCCAAGCGGTAGAACACAAGTCAGACAAACACCCTCAGAAAGAGACAAAGGAGAGATTAGCATTTTGCTTATGATTTTGAGAGCAACATTGCAGCAAAACAAAACATTCAGAGAGGCAGACAGAAGAAGCAAAACATGTTCTGACACGAGAGGAAATTTGTGATGATAATTACTTAACACTAAAGACACTCAATCATGTAACGGTGGTAATGGAGGCCGATTTGGTTTTCTGAAATACTTGTTTCTGATTGGTCAAACATGGCCTTCTGCGGCCAAATATTTGTGCATGTTTACTGCTAAACTATCCATTAGTCCAGGCTGTTTTTGTTTCACTTTGCTTTCTCTTTCCTCTCAACATAATGAAAAAAATTCACATTTATTTATTTCTTTGGTAAGTGGCTGTGCAACACGCGGGTCATTTACAGTCAGAGGGTCATTTTGCGCTATAAAACTCCTTCAGGGTAATACAAGCTTTGCGTTTATTTAGCGTTTATGACCTTCTGACTGTATATTATCTCTTACATGTTTGACACTGTGAGAGTTATTACATAATCCTGGCTAGTCAGGTTTTGAGTTTCACACTGTACATTTGTAAACCCTTGGTTAATTTTTTTATTTGCACGTCTATGCAATTAAAACAGTAATGGTTTAAAACATTATAGGTCTCTGCACATTCAAACTAGCGCCTAATGCATTAGGTTACTTCAAATGTGAGTATGGTTGGGAATCGAAAATCAATTCCAGTTCTGGAATCTGATACTTAAGGTCAGGAATCGGATACTTGTTATAAAATTTAAATTTCGATTAAACGTATCGATTCCTATGTGCGCATTTTAATGTGGTTTTAAAACCATTCAAGCCAAATAAGATGCGAAAGAAATCTGGATTCTCACACGAATACTGAATTGAGTTGTCTTTCACGTTTTCTTGAGCTTGAAAAGAGAAATACACACAAAATTAACTCAAAATATCCTCGTAAACACAGTCGGTTAAGTGTTGAGTTAATGTAGACAGTTGAGAAAGAAAACTCACGTGTAACAGTATATTGGATCAGTGCATCAGGTCTTAAAGTGACAGCAGCCTAATATTCCTGCTGTCGTCTGTGTCATTACTGTCAGTCAAAGAACAAAGAAAAAGAAAATCACTCACTGATCTTGACTGAATAACTTTTGTAACTTTATCTGTGCGTTCACACCGCCACCGGCGAGAGCGAGAGTTTTTATAAAACTTTATTTAAAGGGGCCGCAAAGCAAACAAGCATGTCGATCGCTATTTTTGCAGACTGACCAAGTAGGGTATAAGTTCACCTCATGGAATCTTTTAAATGTGAAAGTAAGAAATTGATCGAGGGAAAGAACTTAACAATTATAGTGACATGTTTGCTAATGAAATAAGCCAATTAAAAGCCATTTGTGTGGTGTGGCTTGTGTTCATGGTTAAGTGCTGATCTAATTTGCATTCCCGCTGAAAAACAAGCGTTCTAGCATGAAAATCTTGCCTATAACGCCTTCTTATCAAATTCAAATGATCAACCTCTCCTCTATTTTGCTTGGGAACTAATGTGGACCGGAACCAAAGTTTACAGGACTGCGTTCCCTGGAATCCTCTCAAACGGAGCACTTCTACATTCCGATTGGTTGCCGCCGGACAGCGTCATAGCTCATTACCATAAAGTTGACTTGACTTCAACTTCTCCACACCTCTCTCGCCGTCTAATATGCGCCGCGCCACCCTCGCCGCCGGCTCACATTGAAAATGAATGACTTCCGGCCACTTTCGGTGTGAACGCAAGGTAATACGGATTAATATAAAAAGAAAACTATGCCGTGTTATTTTAGATTAGATATCAGCTACTGAACTTCAGTTGTATTTATTTGTGCTATTGCTAATTTGCTTATTCGTTCTCATTGTATATGGATTGTTTACTTGTCTTTAATAATGTTTGAAAATTATATTAGTTAGTCTAGTTTATTAGTTTGTTCTTTGGGCTGCTGATTTTTGCTCGTGTTTTTCAGCTGCAATGGAATATTTTGCAAAAACACACAGAATAAATATTTTTGACATCGAAATGTTTGACTTAATTTTTTTTAACCATATTGCAATCAAATCTGGGAATCGATAAGAATTGGAATCACTAAACCCAATCCTACAGCGAGAGGTTCAAAATTCCATGGAATTGTGTTGCATGGAAAACACAACTTAGGAACGTCATATGGGTGAGTAAATAATGCCAGATTTTTAACAACTATTACATTGGACATGGGAAAAGATAATTTTCTGTAAATATATTTAGCAAAGATTAAACACTAAAATACTCCACAGATATCATGACAGATAAAGCTGAGGCCTACGGCAAAATAAAGGTCAACACAACTACGAAAACACAAAGTAAACTCCACGACCCTCACAGAACGTCCAGTTATGCAAGTTTATGGGGGTTGGTGCTTCAAGCAGTGTGTCTGCTTTAGCAATTTAAACACCGGCCCCGCAGCGAGAATAGGACAGTCTGGTTTGTGTCCAGTGGTCTGTTGTATTAGCCAAGCAATGCCAGTTACAATTTAACCAATGTGTGGCAGAAATTACAAATGTTGGAATTTCCGCAATTACGAGTTTCCCATTTGCAGACCTCTTTGTCAAACTTGTCGAACTAGTAGTGGTTTACAGAGAGCTTAGGACTTTCTAGAACTTTCTACAAATGGAGCAACCAAATATATGACAACCTGATACACGAATAGCAAACCACAACCATCCAATCAGTTCCCCACAGACAAAATCAAGCTCCGCCCTACATTTGTTCTTGTTCGAGAAGCCGTTTCACTCGGATATACAGTTCAGGCCAAAGGTTTGGAGACATTACTATTTTTAATGTTTTTGAAAGAAGTTTCTTCTGCTCATCAAGCCTGCATTTATTTGATCAAAAATACAGAAAAAAACTAATATTGTGATATATTATTACAATTTAAAATAATTGGTTTTCAATTTATTATACTTTAAATTATCATTTATTTCTGTGATGCAAGGCTGAATTTTCAGGATCATTACTCCAGTCTTCAGTGTCACATGTGACATCCAGTCTATCACATGATCCTTTAGAAATCATTCTAATATTCTAAAGGATCATGTGATAGACTGGAGTAATGATTCTGAAAATTCAGCTTTGCATCACAGGAATAAATTAGTTTTTAAAGTATATTTAAATAGAAAACTATTATTTTAAGTTGTAATAATATTTCACAATATTACTTTTTTTTTCTGTATTTTTGGTCAAATAAATGCAGGCTTGATGAGCAGAAGAAACTTCTTTCAAAAACATTAAAAATAGTACTGTACTGTACATGAAAATAGAAAATAGAAAAAAGAAAATAAAAAACAAAAAACAAATATGGCAACCTGTCACTAACTTGCCAATAGCAAACCACAACCATCCAATCAGTTCCCCACGGACAAAATCAAGCCCCGCCCTACATTTGTTCTTGTTTGAAAAGCCATTTCATTAAAATAGAAAAGAAAAATACTATCGCAATCGTTTCATGCTGACTTTAATAAAACATAAAAGAATAGTCCAAATGACTAAAGTAAAGTCACATGATGAAAGTCATTATCTGGTGAAAAAAACTAGTTTTTCTTGTTAAGATTTTAAAAATCTAAAATTCGTCTTCATATGACTTTGAGAAGAATATAATGCATGAGTTAGACAGATCACTGTTATGGATTCCTAATTAAAATGCAACCTGAAGAACCGGTAGTGCAAACCTCCTAGAAAATTAAGAAACATCAGTTATTATAAACTGAGATGGAAAAACCCAGATGGCATTTATGTATAGCTGGTAAATCTGAGACAGTTACTGCAAGATCTAGGTCATATTACAGAGAGTCATGTAATGCATGCTTCACACACCGTCTGTGTGCGAGAACCCGTGTCCAGCAACATGCCCGTCTCTGCTCACAGTACTAGTTTCACTGTCAAAAGTTAAACCGCCTAAATATGTGAGTTTATTGGGTTTATCCCTGAACATTGCAATGCTTGTGCTTGTCACAGTAGGAACCAATAAAACAGGTGGACAAATGAATGAATGGCCAATAATACTTAGTATAACTAGAGCAAACATCACTATTACACTTACTCTTTGGGTTAGGATATGAAAAATCCCACTTCCACCGAACAAAGGATCATAGCGACTATTTCTGAACTCGAATGAATCAGTCCAGGTCTTCTAAGATGCCCATTTACCACATAATAAACTCTCTATTGCAGCTCTGCAAACACATTAAAAGCATAAGCTATCTGTCTGATAACACCGCGACCAGCTTTATCGTGTTGAATATTTGAAGAAGGCACCCTTAACATCGCAGATGTGCTGTGGGAGAGCAGTTCAGAGTGAATTACAGCAGGTTTGGGAGGAAAAACAGCGCAGTAAACGCAGATTAGAGGATGCCTGCGGGACGCTGAGAAGGTCTTGTAAATGCATGCTCAGCTAGCTGGTGATACGACACAAAGAGGTCACCGTAGGATTAAAGGACAGTATTAACCACTAAATTATCATGTAGTGTGTCTGGACGTTAACAACAAGTACTGTGGTGATACCATAGTACAATAATGTTGTCAGATGGTAATTCCACTTGATACTCAATAATCATGGTATAATACTCCAATGAGAGCTACACGATTAATCGTTAAAGATGCCGATCCTGATTCAATCATTTAAATAATCACAGAAGTACTGGAATAAAAGTTGGGATATTAACACCTTTTGAAAGTAACTTGACGCTTCGAATTGAGTTCAGTAACATTATTACACCAGTAGGTGGCGACAAGTGACTGTTAAAAAAATGTATTTGTCATCAAATTATTCTTTTAAAAGACTCATTCAAAATCACGTCCAGTAATGATCGCAAAGTCTTTATGAGTGAGTCTTGAATCATTCACTCAAACCGATTTAAATAATAATAATGACCTCAAATTAAATATATTTGTCAACAAACTGCAGAAATTGACATTTTGTCAGAATCTCTAGTAAATTACGTTATTTTGTTTAGTTGTCTGTTCAGAATCGTGCCGCTCTAACTCCAAGATAGTTATAAAAAAAACACATGAACTAAAAACAATACAAAAAGTTAATTGCACTTAAAATAGGCAACATAGTCTTTATGCAAATGTATAAATATTTTTTTCTTTTAGATTTTTTTGTGAGATTAACCTACAAATTGAAACAAAGCCTGATTTACATACTTTTCTTGTTTTTCACTAATATTAATAATGTCATATAAAAAAATGTATAGTGAGTTTAAGTTTACAGTCAAGATATAGTATGGAATTAACAAATAAAAAATCCACAATTCGAGACACAGATTAACACTCATATAAGAAAGTAGCAGAAAACAGTAACTGCACCTGTGATTATATATAATATTATATTATGTAACTTTCACAACAAGAGCAAAAATCTCTGCTCTTCTCATATCTAAAAGGCATAATGTCAACAAAACGATCTGATATGCTCAGATAAGCGTTGAAAAAGCATTGCTGTATGACTTTAAACAGACTATACTGTCAATATATAATACATAAAAAAAGGAATATACAGTAACATAGCAAGAGTAAACTACAATAGAACAAAATAAAACAAAACAGAACATGGCTGAACATAATAGAATAAAACAAGGCAGAATAGAATAGAATAGAATAGAATAGAATAGAATAAATAGAATAGAATAGAATAGAATAGAATAGAATAGAATAGAATAGAATAGAATAGAATAGAACTAAGTGCTCTCCTTTCACTTCACACAACAACATTGACTCTGACCTTTAGCAGCAGCAGCGAGTGCTCGTCGAACATCGGGTCTCGAGGCGTCACTGAGCCTGTAACGGTGCTGTCAGCGCGATCACTGCAGCATAATATCATTTATAATAATTCATATAAACACATAACCTCGCCGAGTCCTGTCGCGCGCCTCCGCCGCTGTCAAACTGCAGCTGCAGGTCTCGCGCGCCTCCCGGAAACGGCGTCATGACGCACAGATGATCATGCAGACGTACAGACACACCCCCCGACACACCTCAGCGCTCGGCCAATCAGAGCGCAGGACGGCCCCCAGGAGCACTGGTGGAGGAGCGTGGTGTGGTGTGGATGATGGCCAGCACATGATGAGATGGTCTGAGTGGTTGGACTGGGTTCAGGGGACATTGCTGCATGTCTGTCGACTGCATACAGTAACATTCAGTGCATGTAGTGCAGATACCGTATCATCTCGCCATCAGCCTGTGAACTTTAACACTGACAGAATGCAATAGGCCTTCAATCCTGTACTGCAGGAAAAATGTATATCAAAAACATTACTGTTTTTAATTCTTTTTTTTCTGATGCTCATCAAGGCTGCACTTATTTGATCAGAAATACAGAAAAAAACAGTAATATTGTAAAATATTATTACAATTCAAAATAACGTTTTTATATTTTAATATATGCTACTTTGAAATGTAATTTATTCCTGTGATCAAAGCTGGATTTTCAGCATCATTACTCCAGTCTTCAGTGTCACATGATCCTTCAGAAATCATTCTAATATATATATATATTTTATATTTATTTGATTTCAAGCATACAATGAAAAAGTGTACAGTATGTACAACATAAGACAATAATCAAAAGAACACTGATGATCAAACAAATCAAATTCACCGCTGCTTGAAAAGGAGTGGGATGAAGTTTAACACTTATTATTCCCACCCCCTCTTTCAAACTCTTAATGCATTAGTTTACTTCCTTTGGTATTATCCACTTTTTTACAAAACACAAGCACATAAATCTTCATACATTTATGCAATATGTTAGCAACAAAATTTCTGGCTTGACCAACTCATTTTCCTTCATTTTCATAACGTTCAAAAATCATTTCTTTAAATCTTTTCCTGAATTGTTTTATATTTGGACATTCCTTAAGCTTCTCATTTAGGAGCTTTCCCCATATGGAAACACAAAAACTTTTCTTCCTACTGTGTGTAATATGATGATTTATTATCAGTGTTGGAAACAGTAATATATTTTTGCAGTTATAGGCTACTTTTTTTTTTTTGATTGTTTGATGAATAATAAAAAATAAAAAAAAGAACAGCATTTATTTAAAATAGAAATCTTTTTTTAACAATAAACACTAGGCCTACCGTTCAAAAGTTTATGGTCAGTAATTTATAAAAAAAAAAAAAAAGAAATTTACATTTTTATTAAGCAAAGATGTGTTAAATTGATAAAAAGTGATAATAAAGATTCAAATTGTCAGAAAATATTTCTATTTTTAATAAATGCTGTTCTTTTTTTACTTTTCATTTCATCAAATAATCCTGAAAAAAAGTATCCAAAAAAATTTCAATCATCATATTATGTTTTATTATCAACATCATATCATATTAGAATGATTTCTGAAGGATCATGTGACACTGAAGACTGGAGTGAAAATTCAGCTTTGATCTCAGGAATAAGTATATTACAATAGAAAACACACACACACACACACACACACACACACACACACACACACACAATTAAGGGAACGTTTAACCAAAACCAACAGGTTTTATTCTATATCATTATTCCATAATTCTTCTATTCAGAATGAAGAACATCTTGGGATGAGGCAAGCCGGCAGGTTGGCAGAGAGCAGCGTTTAATCCGACTTAAAAACTCTTTCCATTGCAAAAGCACTTTGAGGAGAGACACAGGGCTTATGTTGTGAAATCTTCAGACATAAATGTTGGGCTTGCAGTGATATTGCCCAGGGGGGCGAGAGGGCCAGATTGCAAAAGAAGAGTGAAGGTGAGGTCCTCTCCTCGTGGACAACCTCCAGAAACCCCTGCCAGCCCGGGGACTTTGTTGCATATCATTTCGTTGTGCTCTTTTGTATAATGACAAATAAAGATTCTGATTCTGGCTGGAGCCAGTCACGTAACGCAGGGATCTGGGCAGGAGCGGCATGCTGGCCGGGAACTGGACGCCTCCCAAGGTCTGGAGCACGAGTTTGCTCATTAAACCGATAGTTCACCCAAAAGTAAAAGTTCTGTCAGCATTTACTCACCCTCAAGTTGTTCTAAACCTGTACAAGTTGCTGAACACAAAAGAAGATATTTTGAAGAATGTTGCTGGTCCCCATTAAAGACCCTCTGAAATTAAGTTTTTTAGCTTTTTTAGTATGAATATGTTAGCCTTATAAGGTTATGAATAAGCTGGTGTGTTTGTGCATTCAAAACTTACAGTCTCTCACTTCTGATAAAGTGGATCAGGGATTTTTATGACATCACAGCGGACTTCAGCTTCTCATCACATCTTCTGTCCAATCAAATGCTCTCTAGAATCTAAAGCTCCGCCCCCTCTGCTATAAACACCACCTGGCCAAAGCAACCGTTGACACGTCACAAAGCATTATGGGTTGGAGATGTGTGTTAAGTTGCTCAAACGCTCGAGCTTTATTGCGTTTACACGTTGGTTAATAATGAAATGGACAGTATTTATTCACACCTCTACTATTGAATCCAGCGTATCATCAGCGCTCGGATTCGCTTCCATGGTGCTGTCAAGTACGACTCGCAGTCTGTGAGGTAAACTAAACGCTATTGGCTATTTGAAAAGGGGGAGGGGCTATTCAATATGTCCCGCCTTAGCTTCCTGTTTCAGTGGAAGTTACGTAGTATTTTTTTGGTAACACTTTAGTTTAGGGTCTAATTCTCACTACTAACTAGTTGCTTATTAACATGCATAACGTTCTGTAAGTATGAGTGTGTGTAGTATGGATGTAATCTATATCCACCATGTATATCCACCACTGTCATTCACAAATCCTCTCATGTGGCCTCATGGGATAGTAAAGTGTTCATCGTATGCACACTTCGGTAGTAAGTCATCCGGGGACTCTTTGCCTAGTGTTTTATGAGTACTGTGAATTCGGACATACTTCTTTTGTCACACACTGTTTTTTGCCTACTAGCAATTGCAGATACGGATTACCGCATGGCACAAGCTGATTGGCCTCTGCTGATCCGGCAGCCAATGATATCGCTTGCTCAACATTTAAATAGTCTGGTTCAGTGTTTGCTGTAAGCTAGTCCTGCAGTGCTATCAGAGCTCCTCCACCTCCCCAGCTCCACCTGTCTAGATCTGACACAGGATTTATTGTGTATCTATTAGCAGTAGCAAGTCTCTACTTCTGCATAATAATCAACAGCAGAAGCGTAGCAGATTTAGGCTACATCTACATTAATCCGGATACGTTTGAAAATGGCGTTTTCAGGCGTTTTCGGACGTTTCAGTGTGGATGAGAAACTTTAGAAAAACGCCTGAAAACGCTAAATTCACCTTTACTGCGCATACGTAAAACCCCCACAAAAGATCACTGATATGATTCAGATGGAAAAATAAATAATGAAGTTATCGCGCAATTCTTCTGACAGGATCATTTTATTTAGTAAAATATCTCAGCATTCACTGATGCGGTCCATGTCGCACGCCGTCACCATATGTTTGGTCTTAAACGCGACTGCTCTCATGTTTCGCCGCAGGACAGCAAATGTGAGTGTATTCTATCATCTTTGCAGGACTGTGATATAAAGAGTGTGCAATGTAGAGTATTTTTAGCAACATGTGAAAGTGAATAGCACACAACAGGCACAATACTGGTATAAACATGAATATCTATTGGTACAATATGCGTCACGTGACTAAATTTACGTCATCGTTTTAAAATTTCACTTTTCACTTTGGAGTGAATTTTCGTTTTCATTAATAAAAACGCCGCTCAGTGTGGACGGAAGGCCAAAACGGAGAGAAAAATATACGTTTTCAAATGAAAACGTATTAGTGTGGACATGGCCTTAGTCCACCAAGAACAAATACATTAGAGGGATACTTCACCGATTAGCATTAAGCTTTGTATCAGTAGAAACCCGGTAGTATTCTGGAATGACCGTGCTTCCCTCCCTCATGTCCCCCTGAGACCAGAGATTTCTGTATTGTGTGTCTGGAAAAAACCTCCGATGACGGAAAAATCATCATTTATCGTCATCTGAGGCTTTTTTGTCCAGAGGCAAGAGACTACAGCCAGTAGGAGGAGCTCGTTCCGCATGTCTTCAACCCGCCCATAGGGGGATCTCACGATAAAACACCGTCTTTTCAGTTTGGAGTCGACTAGTAGCCTAGTTGTATCATTTCTCCCGATACTGCCCTCTGTAACCGGAAGGCGTGGCGTGGGAGTGTCCTCGTAGGGCAGCGAAGCAAGTGCATTCTGGGAGTTGTAGTCTTTCATCCACATGAGCCAAAAATACATTTTCTGGCTTTTCTCAGTTTAGAAGGCACCAACTTCTAAAATAATTTCACATTTCTACTACATAAATGACCCAATTTAAATACACATTCATCTTTCCAGCGGTGAAATACCCCTTTAACATTGCATGTTGCCTTTATAATGTCACACTTAACATTATTCACACTCAATAAAAATGTGTCACATGAAAATATATAGTTTCTGACCTTTATCAAAATGCGACCCAGAATAAGATGAACCCAAAATCGAGTTCAGACTAACGTGCAAGTGTTTTTAGCAAAGGAAAAAGGGATGCATTTAGACATTGTGCACAGCAACAGCAAAGTCCCAAAACAGTGAACAGCATTTAGTCATTTTTTTTGATGTTGCAAAATAATGAGTTTAGAAAGTGTGTTTGATGAACCATCAGAGAATAGTCATGGCAGAGACTTTGTTTAAAATGGAAAAACAAACATCCTGGACAATGAGATTGCAGGATCCTGAAATAATGGGACTTCATAACGGATGGTGAAAGTGTTGATTTCTGCAGAACACAGCTGGGATCTCTCCCCAAACCTGTGGAAAATCAATCACTGCCGTCTGAAATGTTTCCTAACAAAAGATCTTCTGATGAGTCATTTTTTTTAGATTTGTGGTTTTTCTTTTGTGTTATATTGCAACATTTAATTGGTCGTAACCATGGCATAAAAAATAAAACAATGTTAGCACATTCATTAACATTTGATATGTTGTTTTAGATTAATTTTGTCATCAATACATTTTATAAATGTATAACATCTAAAACACATTGTCCCAACTTGATATTTATGACAGAACAAGATTCAAATTTACCTTGATTATAAAGTGACTCTTGTCCTATACACAAGAGTCGTGTTTATATTGTGTTCACTTACTCAACAGATATTACAAAAATGTGATAGTATTGGAATTTTAATTTGTAATTCTAATTCTTAATTCTAAGATTCTAAATTCTAACTTTAAATTACAATTCTAAATGTCAGCTTTCTGTTTACATTCTTACTAAATATAAG
>FLSR01004885.1:3375164-3386396 GCA_900092035.1 Leuciscus waleckii | reverse complement strand
ATTCAGCTTTGATCACAGGAATAAATTACACTTTACTGTATATTCACATAGAAAACAGTTGATTTAAATTTGAATAATATTTCACAATATTACTGTTTTTGTTTTTTATCAAATATATGCAGCCTTGGTGAGCAGAAGAGACTTCTTTTAAAAACATTAAAAATCTTACTGACCCCAAACTTTTGAACGGTAGTGTATATGGGTAAACAAATTTATGAGTAAAAAATTATATTATAAAAAAAATGTATTAGCCTAATCATTATTAATCAACCATATATCATAAAATAATACACTATTAAAAATACATGAAATTATTAGTTAGCATGATCAAATACACAGTAAAAAGTATAATATTGCATGCATGTGTATTTTTTTTTAAAAAGACAGTGATCCAGTTGTCCACGGGCAGTTCTAGAATATGGTAATGATAACCGCATGTCTGTCTGCAGTGCAGCAGAGTGACCGATAGGTGGCGCCATGACTCTGTTATAAAGTTATGATGAATGATGATGACTAGCTCAGCAGTTTCGTATGATTTAGCGCCATTTTGCATAAATATTGCTTACATACCTAATAAATGTTTGTGTATATATTGTAGTATAAAGGGTGTCATTTAAAAAAAAAAAATAATAATAATAATTTCTTGATTTTTCCCCCAAATGGCAGGGAACAAATATCCCAAATTGCTCCTGAATCAGGGAATTTATGACATTATGACACCGCTATTAACGCGGAATCATGGTCAGTGTAATATAACAGTATAGCAGAGCTTTATATAATGTTTGTTCCTCTGTCTAATGTGTACATCTCTGTTCATGTGAGGCTCTGACAGTGTTTCAGTCCGGTGTGGTCCACAGTATGATCTTGTTGAAGATCTATCCACAGTTTCCAGCCTTGAGGTGATCCATCCAATATGAATTATACAGGTAGGCCAATATGAATGACCAACTAAAAACTACTAGCACGAAAAAAAATTATTCTCTATATGCAGTTGTGTGGAAATTACACTATAAGTGTTTACTTGCGTGTTTCTTAAAATTTTAATTCTGTCATCTTACTCACCATCAAACTTATAGTCGTAGGCTAGTAAAAAGTTTACACACACCGTGCAGAATCTGCTAAATGTTAACTAAATAAGAGGGATCATACAAAATGCATGTTATTTTTTATTTAGTACTGTCCTGGATAAGATATTTTACATAATATGTTACATATAGTCCACAAAAAAAAAAAAAAAAAAAAAAAAAAAAGATAATTTTAAAAAAATCACCCGCTGAATTTATAAAAATGACCCCGTTCAAAAGTTTTGCTAATTGCTAACACACAATTTTGTTAACTAAATAAGAGGGATCATACAAAATGCATGTTATTTTTTATTTAGTACTGTCCTGGATAAGATATTTTACATAATATGTTACATATAGTCCACAAAAAAAAAAAAAAAAAAAAAAAAAAAAGATAATTTTAAAAAAATCACCCGATAAATTTTTTATATATACCAAAAAAAAAAAAAAAAAAAAAAAAAAAAAAGCTGAATTTATAAAAATGACCCCGTTCAAAAGTTTTGCTAATTGCTAACACACAATTTTGCAAACTAGGCTGGTTTTTATCAAATTACTGAACACAATTCACAAAACCACACACCCAAACTGCAAAATACCTCATATATCCTGCAAAATGAAGCAGTGCAACCAAAACTACATTATCAAAATCAATCTTTTGCACGAAATGGATTTTTGTCCAACCAACTACACACTGTTGGGCATAATGAAGTCACTCTCATCTTTAGTGTGCTTTGCCATAATACTAAAATAGTTCAAATAGTAGAAACTTCTTCAGATTTTCACATGCACAGAAATATTTGCAGATACACACACACACACATGCTGTTGAAACATTTTTATTTTTCACTAAACAAGTCAGTGCAACATACGCACAGCAGATATATTCACATTGGACTGAACAAAAATATGCTCACAAAAAATAACAGTACACTAAAAAAGATTGAAGCGTTAACTGGTCAGGTGATGCATGTGTCAGCCAATCAGATCATGGAATGTCATTTTGATGGCAGTGTTTTGAAATGGCAATCATGTGACTTTATGTCAGATTGTTGTGTGTTATGCAGAGAACCGTGTTCAGTGTGTTTAAAAAGTGCCATTTTGAAGTGCAAAATGTGTGTAAAGCAGGAAATGTGTTTAGACTTTTGGAGACTTGAGAGGAGGTTTTGCTCTGTGTGTGTCAGTTTAGTTTGTTAGCAATTGGAAAAAACAGTTTTTTTGTGTTTTGTGATGGTTGTTCTTGAGTTAAACTGCCCGATGTTCTTCAGAAAAATCCTCCAGGTCCTGAAAATTCTTCAGTTTTCCAGCATCTTTTGCATGTTTGAACTCATTTTGAGATCCATCTTTTTCACACTGAGGGACTCAAACACAACTATCACAAAAGGTTCAAACACTTACTGACGCTCCAGAAGGAAACACAATCAGACTAAACAACTAAAGGCTACTGATTTAAAATAATTTCATGATATTGAATTCAGTTTAGGTTCTACACAGTCTGGATATAGTGATTAAACGAGCTGCTTTACAAAAGTGTGTGCAAAAATAGTGTGATGTAACGCAATCTTAAATTATTTAATCAGTATATTTCCAAAGCCAAGAGCTACATGTTCTTTTACTGTATGTGAGATTTCATTTAAAGTCACAAAAAGACACAACAAGAAACGTATTTATTAAAAGTCTGTTTTATTGCAGGTTTATTTGTAGACAGACGTGGAATAATAACTGATTCACCACATAAAAGTTAAAACAGATATTGCAGATATATATTCTCATCATATTTATCTTGTAAAAAGTTTAAGCCACGCCTTCCAAAATATCAAGATGACCTAATGAACACAGAGTATATATCGAAGTTAAGGCTCATGCATTTTTAAAATAAAATAGCCAACAGGCTTTAGTTTTTCTGTTAAACATTTATTTTGTTAGTGTTTAGGAAACTATGCTAGCATATTGTTTCAGAATTTTTCACTGGGTGATTCATATTTATGTAGTCCCCCTGTGTGGAGGCGGGGCTCATTTGCATATTCAAGAACTGCGCATACTAAATGAGGCAAGGGTGTCGAGTTACATTCAAGATATTTTAAGGCATGAATATGAAAAAAAAAAGTTTAAATATGTAATTCTGGTGATCAAAGATGAGTTTTAAGGGATTAATTGATTGATTACAGGGGGATTTTAAATTGATGGTTTGAGTGTACCTGTGTGTCCTGATGATGGCGTGAGATCCAGCGCCTCCTGCTGGTGTCCCGCTGCCGTATCGTTGCCCTTCAGGGAAGGCAGTAGGTTGTATAGTTATCTCCTGATGGGGCAAAATCACTACCCTGAAACCACACAACCTACTACCTCACCCTGTACGAACATCAGGAGCGACGTCAAAGCGCAGAGTCGTTCGAGGATCCTGTAAAATAATGAACTTCACGCCACAGATTGTGTTCGGAATGAAAAACATCCTCAGGTCCGAGGCCTCGAGATGCTGAAATATTCTCGGGGACTTGCATAATATGAATGAAAAATCGTGTTTTTTTGCAAAGCACAGCTGGGAAAACTTCCCTCGTAAAACTGCAGCGGAAGCCGTGCGGAAAATCAATCACTGTGATTTGAAATGTTCCTTAAAGAGGATCTATTGTGCTTTTTTCATTGTAATGTTGCTGTCTAGTGATAGTTCTTCTATTTATCAGTGTCAGTGTTTCTGAACTCATTGTAGTCTTGAGTTTCTTCCGGGAACGAACACGTCTCAATATTCCTCATTTAAATAATTCATATGCAGAATAAAGGGGCGGGGCCTGTTGAGTTGGTTAGTAGTGTGTTGAAACTGGAGGTTATGGAATTAGGGGTGGGACATTTCCCAAACACACTTGAAGTGCTCGACCAATCACAACACACTGCTCCAGCCGACCAATCAGAGCACAGTGTGCTTTTCAGAAGGAGGGGCTTCATAGAGACAGGAACTAAACAGAGCGTTACTGACAGACTGGGAAGAGAGGAGCCGCAACAATGGAGAATATGAGGAAAATAATCAACATTCAAGCAGGAAACCTGTTCTAGTAGACCAAAAACAACATCAAGACTGTAAAAGGTCGTAAATATGGCCTCTTTAACAAAAGATCATTTAAAACCATCAAATCAGTTAATCTTTTAACCAGCATGCACATCATGTAATTCAGTTTTGATATTTGGTTGATGGATGTAGTCCATTCCAGAGACTTCATCCATCCAAACCCAGTCCTGTCTAGTCGTGATCCGGTCCAGGTTTTGTCGCAGAGTTTAAAGAGGAAGATGACGGTGATATTACAGCCTCTTCAGGAAAGACAGTAAGTTGTATAGTTATCTAACAGGAAGGGTGTCACCCTAAAACTATACAACCTACTACCTCACCCCAAAGGACAGTGGGATACGCTGGAGAGGCATCAGCGCTTGAGCCCCGTCTGAAAACACACTTACAATACATCATCACGGAAGCAGGGTTATTATCCTTCACTAAAACCATAAACATTTTACGTTACTTGAAATAAAAAAAATAAAAATATGAAATTATAAATAAAAATAAAATAAATTATGTAAGCTTTTTTTCACCTCGGAATTAATAATAAAAATAAAATAAAATTTAAAAAAGAAAAAGAAAAAAAAATATTTCTATTTTAATATAAATATATATCAGAAATATTTTCACAATTACAAACTTGTCTCACAATTCTGACTTTTTTGAACTGCGAGTTATAAACTGGAAATAACGAGTTATAAACTGGGAATTGAACGTTTTAAACTGGGAATTGCGAGTTATAAATGGAATAGTGAGTTAAAAACTGGGAATAGAAAGTTATAAATTGGGAATAGCGAGTTATAAACTGAAATTGCGATAAAATAAAGTCTGAATTGTGAGATATAAACTCGCAATTATAAAGAAAAAAGTCAGAATTCCCAGTTTAAATCTCACAATTTTGATATTAACTCACAATTATGAGAAAAAAAAGTCCGATTTGTGAGAAATAAACTTGCAATTGAGAAAAAAAGTCTAAAATAAACGAATAAAAATGATAAAAAATTCTAAATATTAACAAAAAAGACATGAAGCTGCACCCAACATAAAGAAAGAGCAGGAGTCTTCAATGGGGTCCGCAGCACCTATGGGTTTTTTAACCAATTTTACAAATTTACCAATTTAAGGGTAAAAACAGACTAAAAAAGACACAAGCATTAGTGAATGTGTGTGATTGTGTGTGTGTGTGTTTGAACTGGCACCTGTCATGAAGGGCTCAGGAAGTGTTTCAAACTCATTTCAGTCTGATTATTGTTCGTCTCCTTCCGTCTTCATCTTTCTGCATCTGTAATGAAGAGAAATGAGTCTTCGTCATTATCTGCTGATTTTATGGCAAGCCTTCTCTTCAGGAATAGGTCAGATTTGGGTCTTGGGTTGGTGGGCGATACACACGAGTGGCACAGTGGCGCTTTATGTGGGCAACCCAAGTTTGAGTTCAGTTCGGGTCATTTCGCAATCCCAACCTGCCCTCTCCCTGTTTCTGTCAACACAAAATCCTACAAAATTTAGATTTAAATTAGTGCTGTCAAAGAGATTGTTTATGATATATAATATACACGTGTGTGTGTGTGTGTGTGTATGTGTATATAAAAAACCCATAGGTGCTGCGGACCCCATTGAAGACTCCTGCTCTTTCTTTATGTTGGGTGCAGCGTTCATGTCTTTTTTGTTAATATTTAGAATTTTTTACATATATATATAGTTTATTTTAGACTTTTTTTCTCAATTGCAAGTTTATTTCTCACAAATCTGACTTTTTTTTCTCATAAGTTTATCTCTGAGTTTATACAGAATTGTGAGATTTAAACGGGGAATTCGGACTTTTTTCTTTATAATTGCGAGTTTATATCTCACAATTCAGACTTTATTTTATCGCATTTTCCATTTTATAACTCGCAGTTCAAAAAAGTCAGAATTGTGAGACAAGTTTGTAATTGTGAAAAAATGTCTGAATTATGAGATAAAAAGCAATTCCCTTTTTATTTGTATAATTCCGAGGCGGAAAAAAAGTTCCATAATTTAGTGTATTTTTATTTATAAATTCTTTATTTTTTATTTTTTATTTCAAGTAACGGAAAATGTTTATGGTTTTAGTTAATTGATTTGATTTAATTGATTTGACAGCCCTGATTTAAATATTATCTCTTATTAAGTTTAAAATTAAAGTAATGTAATACAAATATTTAATCAAATAATTATTTAAATGATTTATTTAATATTTAAATACTAAATACTATTTATTAAATTAATATTATATATTATAATGTTATATTATGCTCATATAATTTATATAATTAATACTACATAATAATGATTAAATATTTTATATTAATTTTAATTTAACAATAAAATTATTTAAATAGCCTACATTGTTTACTTTTTTTTCTTTTTTTCTTGATTTATGGTTTTATTGCCACATGACAACAAAATATCTTCCTGCATGTTAGTTATACCACAATGACATTGATTTGATGAGCAGTTTTTCCAAAGTTTTTATGATCACAGGCCAGTTACACAGCCTTGACCTCGACTTTAAGCCCAACAAAAACAGAATCAGAAATTGAAAACATAAATATAAACAAAATGCATTTCTGAAATACATTTTTGATTGAGACAAACAAAAACAAAAACTCCTAAAACTCATTTAACCTCATTACTAATCTCATTACGTCAGCTTTGTATGAGACTTAGTTTGAAACTGTTTTGAAAAAATAAATAAAAAATCATATATATATATTTTTTTTAATACATTTTTGATTGAGACAAAAAAAAAAAAAAAAAAACTGTTACATTTTTGATTGAGTGCAATTTCAGCATTTGTGATAGTTCTGCTTCTATTGCGAACCGATTTCCTCTGTGTTTCCATAATGTGGTTCCCCAGCGCACCCTTTAATCAGGATGGCGGCCCCGAGGGGCCCCAGGTGCAGACGGGAGGAATCCAGACAGCTGAGTTTGCTCAGTGGATGCTAAATAGGGCAAGAGAGGCTCCGCCGGCCCCGGGTTCACAGGGCAAAGGCCTGAAGCTGCTATTTTTATATGCCAACAGCTCCTGTTACAGATGTGCGGGACTGGACGGCTCGTGTCTGGCTATGGGGGAGAGTCGACACCGTGACCCCTGCGCGACCCCTGCGTGACCTTGAGGAGCCGAGAGTGCATGAGTTACAGCAGGGCACCGAGAAAAAAGTATGTGCAAACACACAGTGGCAGAAGCATTCACATTCATACAGGCGTGCATCTCAACACACAGTCACACGTGGATGCGAATGCTATACATGCATAATCAAAAGTGACAGTAAATGCTTTTATAATGTTACAAAAGATGTTCTTTTGAACTTTCTATTCATCAAAGAATCCAGATTTTTTTATTATTATGGTTTCCACAAAAAAAAAAAAAAATTGATAGTAATCATATCATATTATAATGATTTGTGAAGGATCATGTGACACTGAAGACTGGAGTAATGATGCTGAAAATGCAGCTTTGATCACAGGAATAAATTACGCTGTAAAATAGATTCACATGGAAAACAGCTATTTTAAACTGTAATAATATTTCACATTTTTACTGTATTTTACTGTATTTTTAATCAAATCAATGCAGCCTTGGTGAGCAGGAGAGACTTCTTTTAGAAAGATTAAAAAAATCGTCTGACTTTTGATTGGTAGTGGATGTAAGAAATCCCCCGACCACACGAGTCTCGCCGCAGGAACATGCATCACATGAAAATAACATATAAAATAATGTATATTCATAAGTCACCTTAATGCGCGTACCAATGCGACGTAACATCAAATCGGACGCATTCGGATCCGGTGCAGACGTGGCATTCAACTTCATCTCGGATGTTTCTCCTACAATCCCTGAGAAGAGATAAAAAGACACACATGAGTCACTCTAAGATCATTTGATGAGAAACGTTGGAGTTCATCTTGAGATCTGAGCACAGATTGAGATGTTACTCAGATCTGGAGGATCTAGAGGAGACACACGTGTGAGATTACTGAGGTCCGTCTCTCAGGAGGAACATCTGAGAAGAAGATTCACATGTTCAGGTTTACACTTGCTCTCCATGTAAACTCATTACGCATCTCATTACTCAGCTTTGTAGGAGACCTTTTTGAGTTTGACATTTTTTTTATTCATTGAAAATCTTAATGCATATGCTTTTTCATTCATTCATTCATAGTCATATAAAACAATTATAATAATAACAATATTCATGTGTCCTTTTACGCATTAAAATATATATATATTTGTAAAATTACATATATTACTCAAGTCTATCCACTTATATTTATAAAAATGTCAGGGTATTGCATAAAAATACTGGATTATAAACAAATCAAATAAAAATAATAAAAAATGTATTAAATAAAATGTTTTTTCTTTTTCAAAATGTGCATTAAAAGCGTATGTATATATATATCTTTTTTTTAAATTACAAATATAATACAAGTCTATCCACTTATTTTTCTAAAAATATTGGGGTATTGCATAAAAATGTTGGATTAGAAACAGATTAAATATAAATGTTAAAATTAAATAAATAAAAAAAACTTCTGTTTTTTTCAAAATGTGCATTAAAAACATTTTATTTTTGTTTTTTTTGGTAAGATTACATAAATTATTTTATCCAAAGTAATATAATTCCCTCCACTCAATTTTAATAAAATGTTGGGGATATTGCATAAATAAAATGCTGGATTACAAACACATAAAATAAGTAATTTTGTTTTCAAATACAATTTTCATAATACATCTTTTATTGAAACTTTCATGACAGTTTTTTCTTGGCAAGTGCATAAGCTTTGATGGAAACGCATCATGTGACTTTATATCTCATCAAATGATGTGTCAGAATAATCCATTTCATCTCATTATGAGCATTTTCTTTACAAAAGATCTTATTTTTAGCGTCAGGGTGTATCCGGTGGCCTAAACATCAAGTGGGCTTCACTAAACAGCATTAGGGATACACCTAAATAAAGAACCTCATTGCGGAGCAGATGCAGAGGATTACGACACTCCAGATCTCCACGCAAGACAATGAGACAATGAAGGTTTTCTGAGTCGGACCGCAGACTTCAAAGGGCCGAGGAATGTGGAGCAATGATCAACAATGAAAGCCGGATCGGGTTCCCGAATACATTCACACGGACGAACAATAGCCAAAGGAATCCGGCTCGCTCTGATTTCCTCCCCGCTATCATTCAAGCAACTGTTTCCACGTCATTTGTTCATAATTTCCCCAAACGTTCACCGTGTTTGCGAGACAATGCCCAATAGAGGCTCTCGGCCAAAGCAGACCTGTGCACATTGTCCCACGAACAGCGCAGAACTCGTAGCCTGAGTTGAACTGTTTTTCAAGCGTGTTTCACCGGCCAAACTAGCCTTGTTAACGCCAGAGTTTCCTCAGTTCCCTGTAACTGATACAATGTGAAAAAGCTCTTTAGTGACAGGCCAGGAAAGACTTATGGTCCATCTCTCTGAGTCAGTCTGAAGGAGAACAGCTGCATCCTGTTATTAAAGCACAGCGTTAACCTTCGCCAACAGCACCTGACAACCCAACTCACTGTGTTCTCTGTTGCAGAGGCTTTACAGTGCCGTGTACTGTACCCGACAGGCCCGCCAAAGCCCTTAAAGGGACAGTACACACTGAACTAACCTTGTTTACTCAGCCTCGTGTTGTTCAAACTTAATGCAACTTAAAGCGGTGGTATAATGCCTTTTCACAAGATGTAAAATAAGTCTCTGATGTCCCCAGAGTGTGTGTGTGAAGTTTTAGCTCAAAATACCCCACAGATATTTGTATATAGCATGTTAAAGTTGTCACTTTTTGAGGGTGAGCAAAAACGCACCGTTTATGTGTCTGTCCCTTTAAATGCAAATGAGCTGCTGCTCCCAGCGCAGGGGGCGGAGCACAACAGCTCGTGTCCTTTTGCCTCACACACACATGCACTGAAAATTTCTAAAACTTTTAGCAGTTTATATTCAAACCGGAGTCAGACAATGATGGAGAGACTCAAGAAGAAGTGACAACATCTAGACAACATTTCTGAATGGATAGTTGATTAATTTATGTCTTCCAGTCATTGATTAGCTTATTCTGTCTTGATAATCTATAAATCGTGTTCAGGGGCGGGGTTTATGTAAATTCTAGGGGAGGAATGTGGTGTAGTCTCTACCAGCCGTTTGTTGTAGTCCTTAAAAGCAATTTCTTTAAAATCAAATATCTCCCTTTGCTTTGAACTTTGAGCGTCGTAACTTTGCAGATGTTGTTTATGCTCAAACAGCAACATTACACACTAACTAAAGTTAGAAAAGTGAAATCATATTCAACCACCCCTTTAAGTATAGCAAACTAAAGTTTATATTCAATGGAAATCTTAATGCATATGCTATTTTTTTTCAGAGAAATATCATGCAACAATAACAATGGCCTGGTGTTCCTCACTACTGTTTGTGAATCGTATAAAAAAATTCTGAATGCTGGATGGAGGTAAAATAAAATAAATGGAAAAAGTAAAATTACAAATAAAATATATATATATATTTTTAAATAAAATGTGTATTAAAAATGCAAGCAATTTCTTTAATGTAAAATAATACATTATTTTATTTTTAAACAGTCAAATATCAAACAACAATAGCAATAAGCTGGTGTCCATCACACATTTTTATTAAAATTTTGGGGTATTGCATAAACAAATTTAAAAAAAGGATTTATTTCCATCCTGGATGGAAATAAAATCAAATATAAATATAAATCAAATAACAAATAAATAAAATGTTCAAAATGTGCATAAAAAAAAAAAAATTTAAATAACTTTTATAGAAAATAAATAAATGTTATCCATAGTCAAATATCGAACAATAACAATAGCCTGGTGTCCATCCACTCATATTTATTTAATTTTTGTGGTATTGCATGAAAAAATGCTGATGATTATTTTTTTTAAAATCAAGTATATAGTTTTTTTTTTTAATAAAATGTTATATAAACGTATGTAGTATTTAATGTGAAATTACATACATTATCTTTTTTGAACAGTCAAATATCAAACATTAAAAATGATAGCCTGCTGTCCATCCACTAATTTTTATTCATATTGTGGGGTTAATCATGGGATTAT
>FLSR01004885.1:3360673-3375136 GCA_900092035.1 Leuciscus waleckii | reverse complement strand
TATATATATTTAAAGAAAATATTCACAAAGTGCATTAACAATGCTCGTACAGGACATAGGGTCAGTGATACACCCCTCTAACCTTTTTACTGTTTTAATTCAGTAAATGTGAATACAAATACATTTACGAAAAAATGAACTAAATGCACATGAAACAGATCATTTGATTTACCTCAACAAATAACGTGACTGAATCATTTACTTAAACCATGAATTAAATTCACAACTTCTAGTTTTTTTTTGTGTGTTGTTGCCCTAATTATGTTTTAATGACAATACATGATTTATTTTTCTAATACGAGTGAGGCTGATGCAAGAAATATCTAGCATGGATTTTCCGATCATTACTACATCCATCCACGATCAAATTGCTTGTGGTTTAGCATCTACACAACAGTGGCCAAGCTTCTGCTACATGATCTGTGATTCAGAGAGACTTCACATGATCAGAACGACTCATTAGTTCAGCCTCTGTCACCTCGTACCGCCTCGCCTGACTGAAACGCTTCTGTTGCTATGCTAATATTAGAGCGGCGTGATCATACTCAACTCTTTAACAGTAAATGTCCCTAATTAGTTACTGTGACTCTTCCAGCTGATCCGCAGTCTATGCACACATTAGCCAAGAATGCTGAAGGTTTTAACATCCCGAGAAGAATTAAAAAGCAGTCTACTATAACTCTTATGAGTATTGACACAAATACAAACTATAGCAAGTATGATCATTTGGGGAAAATGCTAAATAAGGTTAAAAATATATAATTTTACTTATGTTTTAACAATTTTTTTTTTTACTATCATTACTAATTTTTACTATTATTTTTTACTATTAATTTAGTCATATTTTATATACTTATGTTTTAAAACATTTTTTACTATCATCACTATTTTTTACTATTATTTTTTACTATTAATTTACAGTCATATTTTATATACTTATGTTTTAACAATTTTTTTTTTACTATCATTACTAATTTTTACTATTATTTTTTACTATTAATTTAGTCATATTTATATACTTGTTTTTTAAAAAAATTTACTATCATTACTATTTTTTACTATTATTTTTTACTATTAATTTACAGTCGTATTTTATATACTTATGTTTTAACAATTTTTTTACTATCATTACTATTTTTTACTATTATTTTTTACTATTAATTTAGTCATATTTTATATACTTATGTTTTAAGAGCTTTTTTACTATCATGACTATTTTTTACTATTATTTTTTACTATTAATTTACAGTCATATTTTATATATTATTATATACAATGTTGGGTGTAATGCATAAGTAATTAAAGTCTGTAATTTAATTAATTTTCCCTTGAAAAAGTAAAGTAAGGGATTACTCCTAATTTTTCTGTAATTTAATTGCAATTGCATTAAATACTGTATAGACTACACAATAATTCTAGCCGAGAAACAATAGTGGATTTAACATCCACAAGATGTAACGTCTAATGTTAAAATGTTATAACGTTTTTAATGTAACCTTCTCCCTTTAAATACTTTGGATAATTCATGCAATTTTATATTATTTATTTGAAAGTACTAAAATAACCGTTTCATGTCTATCCTTGTATTGTTGAAATGGGATTTAGAAAGTAATTAGTGATAAGTAATGCAATTAGTACAGTAATCTAATTACACTGTTGAAGATGTAATTAGTTGCTAGAAATTAATTACTTTAGTAATTACCCAACACTGATTATATAATCGATGTTGTATATTAAATTCTAATTGCGTTTAAGATACTTTTTTTTCATAGCAAATCCAGATTATACTTACAGCTGTGGAACATTGCATCTAAAAGTCTTTACATTTATGCACACTTTCTTCCAAAGCGACTGCATCCAAGATGTAGTAAATCATTTTATCCCTTAAAACTCATCTTTGATCATCAAAATGACATATTTAAATGTTTTTTCCATGAATAAAAATTTCTTCATGCCTTAAAATATCTTGAATGTAACTCGACACCCTTGCCTCATTTAGTATACGCGGTTCTATGAATATGCAGATGAGCCCCGCTCCACTCACTCACTCAGCTCAGAGATCCACTGGTTGACGATCACACGTTGATCTGATTGGTTACAAGGTAGTTTGTGACGTCAGAAACACCAGCGATTTCAAAGCGTGTTTTTGAGACTGTCTTTGGTTCACTGCAGTTTTAAGGAGAAAATACTCTCATGAATTTGCACATGGTTTGTCTTAAAGCATATTAAAAACACCACATAGACGTATAAACAACATTAAAAGCTGGATTTTCACTATAGGGGGCAATTCATTATTGCAGGTTTGAACAGCTGTCAATCATGACGTTACACCCCGTTTTTGTAGCATCAGAAACTAACTAAAACCAAACCTACTCGGGATGAGAACTACCAAAAATTACAGACGCCATCTTTAAAAAAAAAAAAAAAAATTATTTGAAGTGTAATTGGATTTTTGTTTGGCTCGCATGGAGAGGGGGCGGGGTTTATGACCTGTACTGCAGCCAGCCACCAGGGGGCGATCGAAACGCTTTGGCTTTACTTTTCAGGATGTGTGCGGCACACTTGGTCAATACATGGGAAAACATTACTTATTTTAAAAAGTAACTTAGTTGTACATTTAAAAGTAATGAGTTACTTTAGTAGTTACTTGAAAAAAGTAATCTGATTACATAACTCGCGTTACTTGTAATGCGTTACCAACACTGTCAATGAGTCAACTATATTCATAATATACAAGATGGTAGTTTATGGAAGTAAAATAATGGCAAATGTTTTACGTGCAATGTGTTTGCTCTAACTGTTGCTGTGGTCTTCATCAACAACACGCTTGCACCCCCTGCTGTGAGGTGGACTAACAGCAGATGGAGAGTATGCTCGGCAATCCACTGCTTTTCCTGCAGTTCCTGGATGTCAACGTTGAATTTACTGTTGAATTTGAACCACTGAATTTGCAAAGCAAAATAAAATGGACCGAAAATTGCCTGTTGAATATTATAGGTTGTATTTTGAAACGGTTTGAATATTTTGGAAGTGAAATATGAAAGGTGAATATGGATATTGAATTTTTAATAATGAAAATGTGTTTGAAATGTTTTCAACTGAAATATTCACAGCTTAAATACCCAAACCATGTTGAATTTCAGCCCATAAAAAAAAAAATTGTTTCAAAAAAAGAAACGTTTTTTCAGGCTTTTTTGTTTCAAAAACTTTTGGCATTATTTTACTCCCATAGTAGTTCGTTTACGTCAGAACTAACTAATATATTTCCAGCAGGGAATACATTGTTTCATACAAAACATAGTTACATTGATCCAATGATGTGTTCACCACGGTTTGTACTACAAATACTACAGCTAATCTGTGGATGTTATGAACTTAGACTAATTTTGCGGAGCCGTTTAAACAGTCCCATCAGAAAACAACCCGTTTCTCATCACAGAAGTTTTCCCTCATATACCCGAACGCATCCCGCCGCGAGAGATCCCATGCCATGCCGTGTGGCCATCTGTGCGGTGGAAATATAAGCAGACACATGTTCGTGGGAGAGCGACTCTGAGAGGTTCGTGTGCTGCGCTCCTACAGGAGGTGGCATGGAAATTCGTGTGCATTGGGTACAGTTATGCAATATGGTTCATAATTCATTTTTACACGGCAATATGGATGGTGTTTTATGCCAAAGCCAAGCAGGGGAACAGCAGTGACTGGTGCAAAGACAATCCTGGGCCCTGTTGTGTAAGACTAGCATTGCGAATTTTACTCTTTTTGCTCTAAGATTAAAGGCCTGTTCACACCAAGCATGATTATGATTAAGATATAGTTCTAAAAAAATCATTCTAAATCCACACCATAACTATAACAATAACGCACAGAGAATTGAAAGCGTTGGAATCACTTTCAAAACGATTATTTTTTAAATTTTTTTTAGCTGATGAATATTAAAAACATTGACAGCCAATCAGAATCCACCAACTTTAAAGAGCTCGAGCATTTAAAGTGGCAGACGACAAAACTGCAGCATGCTTATAATAAACAGAGTGATATCGTATACGCTAATATAGTTATCTTCATCGTTTTCGTCTTGGTGTGAACGAGGCAAGTCAAGTGCTTTTCGGGAAAATCTGCATTTTTATATCCATATATAGTCAAATATAAATCCATAACAACAATAGCCTGGTGTTTATCCACTATTTTTTATTTTTTTTTAGGGTGGAAACATGGCTGGATGAAATATATATAAATATATATCTAAAATCTGAAAACAACTATTTCCATTTCATTGACTGTGGAAAACAGTCTCGAGATTTGCACTTCTCAAAGCAAATTAGAGTGAATAGAAAGTTCATAATGTAAAAGATTCATTCACGAGCGGCATATGTGCACATTTGCACTTAATTTTACCTAAAATACTAGGATTTAAAACTGAAAGGAGTGTTTAGCTAAATACTACTTTGGGTTACACTTTATTTTAAGGTGTCATTGTTACAGTGTAATTATATATGTAAGTACTGTGTAATATTAATGAACTACATGTACTTACTATAGGGTTAGGGTAGGATTAGGGTTTGGTTGAGGGTTAGTTGCATGTAATTATGCATAATCTACTGTTATTACTATGGTAAGTACATGTAACATGTAACAAGGACACTGTAAAATAAAGTGTTACCGTATTTTGTGACTCAAATCGTCAAATTGATTCTTTTTGAACTGGTTCATTTGCATGGATCGTGTGAACAAACTGATTCACTAAAATGTTTTAACACTGACTTGAAAATAAAAATTGCAGTCCATTTGTTTTTGCATACTATTTGTCTTAAAATGTGTCTTGCAATACTTACAGCTGAACGAATTCAGGCTCGATCATTCGATTTCAGACTGTCAGAAATCAACTTTCCAGTGCAAAATTCTTATTATTTTTTAGAAAAGGATCATCACGTCCACATATTATTAACATCAATACTTTCACAATATAAGTCATGGTTTTTATCATCAAACAGAGGCTTGATCCCAAAGCGACTTATATTATGCAATTAAAATCAAGCACACAAAATATGTGCAAAAATACAAATGTTTCATTTGAAATACATTAATTCTGAATGTATAATAAAATGTGACTTACACACTGATTTGACATATCTGTGTTTTTTTTGGTAACATTATAATAAAGATTCATTTGTTAACATGAACTAACAATGAACAATACTTCAACAGCATTTATTAATCTTAGTTAATGTTAATTTCTAGATTTTTTAAATCAAAAGTTAATGCACTGTGAACTAACATGAACAAACAATGAACAATTTTATTTTTATCAACGAAGGCTGTACAAATAGTTGACTATGTTACTAATGCATTAACTAATGTTAACAAATGGGACTTTTTTTCTCTCTCTCTCAACAATTAAATTTTGACCTGCAACAAATATTCAGGTGAATATGGTAGATATTCCCCGACATTGCTATAACTAGCTGAACTAGGTGTGATTTGAGCTGGTAAAGGTGGTGAGAGAGGTCACAGTGGTCCTGTAGATCTTGCCAATGCTGGGAAAATAAGTTTATGGCTCGGATCCACGGACAGGGCCGACGGATGCCGTGAAGGAGCTTATCTACGTGCAGTCTGTTGGCAACAATTAAGCGGCTAAATAAGAAGGAATTCTCTTATTTCTTCTTCAACTTTGGACTTCATTGCCACCCATTCTTCATCTATTCAAAACCACCCATTTCAGAACAACTCAGAAATTTAGTTGCGGATCAAATGATTTACTGGCGACTGCACTGTTAAAAAAAGAAAATAACTAAAAATGTAAAAAAATTCATGTTTAATTTAATGTGTTACTTGCCATTTCTTTGTAATTCTTTGTGAGTGAAAATTGTATCTGACACCAAGTAAATCCAACACCAATTTTTTTATTTCAGAGTGGTAAAAGTGAGTAATCATGCAAGCCTGAATTCTTTCAGCTGTAAGCATTGCACTTTCTTACTTAGTATTTTTGTCTGGTTTCCAGTCCAAATATATACAAATTCTTAAAATCAAGATGCATTTACTAGATAAGTAAAATTAGATGAGATATTATGTCTTGTTTTCCGGGGGAATTGATCAAAATTAAGTGAGTTTTTGCTTAAACAAGCAAAATTATCTGTCAATGGGGTCAGAAAAATAATCTTAATTCAAACAGACACAAAATTATTTGTATTACCCCATGGACAGATAATTTTGCTTGTTTTAAGCAAAAACTGACTTAATTTTGATTAATTCCCCCGGAAAACAAGACATTATCTTATGGCATTTTACTACTTTAGTAAATGCATCTTGATTTAAGATTTTTTTAAATATTCGGACTGGAAACAAGACAAAAATACTAAGTAAGAAAAGCATGTTTTTGCAGTGTGCAATTGGAAGACAAATTTTATGCAAAAACAAATGGATTTTTTTCTCTCCCATTTGTTGGAAGGGTTTTGAAGTAAGTGGTAAAACATTCAGATCGAGCTCAACCGGGCACGTCTCTCCACTCAGGAGGAAGAAAAGATATCATAAAGAACGAACACGTCACTGGAAGACACCCGTGGTTTTGTCGTGACTTGTGGGCAGGAAAGTTGAGGACTCGAACGACATGCTCAATTGAGACTGAGGTTGTGTTCACACTTGTAGTTCGGTTCTCAAAAAAGAAAATGATTTATAATGACATTTAGTCCTGGTTCACTTTAGCGTTTAACAAAACAAAAAGGCAACATATTTTGCGCCTGAACTCATGCAGTACAGTGCAGTGAGCTGGTTGTATGTGCGTAGCCTATATATATGACGGTATTTTGCCCAGCTGAGAACTCGTGAAGATCTTATAAAATGTCAGAACAGCGGCAGGAATCCCTCCGTCACACACACATGACGATCTAATGCAGGGAGACGCGTTTATGACGCCTGTACCGAACTTTGTTGGCAACGTAGATCCTATGAAGAGAAAAAGCAGGTGTGCTTTTGCATTCTGTCCTTTTAAGGGTCACATCTTTTGGTTTGTTTAAATAACTTCGGTTCATATTTCAGGGTGTGTTCACACTTGGCATGTTTGGCTGGATTAAACCGAAGCCTGGTGCGATTGCTCTGTTAGTGCGGTTCATTTGAATAAGTGTGAACGCTGCCATCCGAACAAACAAGCGGACCGAGACGCTCAAAAGACGGGTCTCACTCCACTTCCAAATGAACCTGGTGCGGTTCCAATACAATGTGAACGCAATACGGACCAAAGACATGTAAACAAACCCCAAATGGTGTTTGTTTGATCATTATCTTGTCTATTTTGTGCATTCAATTTTAATTTTTTTTCTATTTTTATTAGAGACTGTGAAGCACCTTGGGAAACAGCTGTTACATTAAATGTGCTATATAAATAAACAAATGAAATAAACTAATGAAATAAACAACTGAAATGAAATTAAAAACAGGATGTGATGTCACAAGATGCGACCCTAAAAAGGACAGAATGCTCAAGCACACCTGGTTTTTCTCTTCATAGTCGTGAGTTTGCGTGACTTATCATAAGCTGACTTTCCATTACCCTTCAAATTGCGCAAATTAAAAATACGGAAACACATAAATTTCGCAAAAACTCCCATATATCGCTCGCATGAGGACTTTTTTTTTTTTTTTTTTGAAATTTTAAAAAAGAAATTTTTCAAAATTCGGGACAATTTGAAAAAGGAATATTTCGCAAATCTGCGAAGGAAACTGTTTTTTTTCCCCATAATTTACAGGTCACCTGATGTACGTAAAAGTCGATCATTCTTTAAAGATGGCGCGGTGTGTTTGGACAGAAGACGAGACCGAGTTCTTTATTAAACTCATAAAAGACAAAAGAATTATGTGAATACTGGATTCTAAACCACAAAGAAATGCCACAATTTATCAAGATTTTGAAGCAGAAATGAGGGAGAAACACCCAGAAACTCCTCATATGAGCCGCTCACAAGTATAAGGGGCTTTCCTTGCCATTAATGTTGAATAACACACACGTCTCCTTCCATTAACAATAATGGCTAGTGCGGAGGCTTAGAAATTATCGCAAAAGGCGTCAGAAGCGCGTCTCCTCGCGGCAGATCTGTGTGTTAGTGTGTGTGACGGAGGGATTCCTGACGCTGTTTTGACTCCTTTCCACATTTTATAAGCTCTTCACGAGTTCTCAGCTGGTCAGAATACCATCATATGTCACACACACAACGAGCGCATTTAGCCCAGAACACAGCACTGTTTTGGATGTTCGGTAAGATCAGTCGCAAAATATACGCAATAAAAGCCGACCAATCAGGGGTGTGTTTCCTGAAAGCATCGTTAGCCAACTATGTTCGCAAGATCCGTCGTTATCAGCAGTTCAACGAGTCGGTGTTTCCCGAAACCATCGTTCCAACGAACATTCGCAAACAGCATCACAGAGTTGTGTGTGTGTAACGACAGATCTCGACCTGTGGTTAGAAGCAGTTTCTAGTTTGCATGACATGTGGACTCAATAAATCCTTATCTTGAGCAAAATAATCAAGCTGACATTCAGTACAACCTGTGTCTTTTATTTAGAATACATACAAATGACATTTACGTCTTTTAGTTTGTCAAGAGATTTAAAGTGTAGTTTTTGAAGAGTGCGCATGTGTGAACGAGCTCTAGTGCGTAAGAACGAGTCTGGAAATAAAGCAAAATAACTGAGAAAAATGAGAATTAGTCCTCAGATGCATGTCTGTAATTTATAGCTAAACATCTAGCGTTAATTTGATCTCAAACAGATTCATTAAAAGTAGTTATTACTCCAACACGTGCGTGACGTCATTAACCAACGTGGTTGAACGACCAATTTGCGACAATATGGTTTTGTGAAACAGTCGTGACTCGCTAGTTGATTTCTTCAACGATGCATCATCGCACTATAGTAGTGAAGCAGCGAGTTACGGCGTGTACGGGAAACACACCCCAGGTTGTGAATATATCCCTATGCCTTTAGGTTCGGTTTTAAAATGCCAATGTGAACGCTAGCAAATGTTTTTCTTTTTTGGTTCGAACCAAGCGAACCCGAACTACGAGTGTGAACTTCAGTCGAACCGCACCAGAGTTAAAGCTGCAGTCGGCAAGATTTTTTTTATCATATTCACTGAAACCGACACTATGCTCCGACAGAACAACATATAAATCAGCCGGTTTTAGAAATAAACCCGCGCCTCTACCGCCACCTGGAGGATGTTTTTGTTTTGCAAAAATCCACCGCTCCCGGTTCTTCTGGTCCAATCAGCGCAGGGCTGTGTGAGATCTGACTGTCAATCACAGGTCGTGCACACGCCTCAGATCCCCCCCTCCCCCCTCGCGCACGTTACAATATCACATCATAGACTGTAAAAAAAAATGGACGACGCCCCTTCGCTCTCTTCCATTGGTGAGAAGTGAAGCCGCCAGTGTCCCGATATGGCGCTGACATCTAGGGCTTGAGTCTGCGCAGTAGCGATTAGTAAAGCCGTGAAATCAAGGCCCCGCCCCCTCACTCTCGGTGTGAAATAATTAATTATAGAAATTTAGATATTCAATTTAAAGCTCCAATCTCCTCGGTCCTCCGAAGATCCTGAAAAAAAGTCTGTTGGTGCTTCAGTGACTACTTCGCTCAGAGAACCTGTCAATCACAGCTGTCAATCATGACGTCAAATAGCATCAAATAACTAACTAAAAACAAACTTATTTTAAAACCAAAAACTTGAATTTACATCAGCGTGATAAAAACTACAGTAAATGACAGAAACCACCTTCGGAAAAAAGTTTTGAAATATTTGAAGTGTAATTAAATTGTTTAGTTGGTCTCAAGTCCCGTTGAATAACACGGGGAGGCGGGGCTTATGACCTATACTAGGACCAGTCACCGGGGGGCGATCGAGACGCTTTGGCTTCACTTTTCAGGGCTTGTGCGGCACGCTTGTATCACATACACACGCCCGAAGTTCGCAGGTGTGATGGATTGTACGAAGCGTGATGGCGGAAAGAAAATCTACTAACAAGCTATCTTGCTATCTAGGGTAGATGGTGTTGAGTCCATGGTGTTGATCGATGCTGAGAGACGGAAAATCTGGTGCACACACACTGACGAGCGCGAACTCGATGGGAGGGTGCTCGCTGGTAGCGGGGGAGGGGCGTGAGAGTTGTAAACATTCAAAATTTTGGCTAATCGACCCAATCTGCCAGACTTGCCGACTGCAGCTTTAATCTGGAAGTGGTTCGAGACCCCTGAAAACATGGCTCTCGTCCGGCGGGGTTCGTTTTAATCCAACCAAAACCTCCTAAATCTGTTAAATACGTCCACAGCGGCTGCGCTGGAAGATGTTTTACTCTGTCGGACTCAACAAGTTCTCCGTTTACTCACACATTTAGTGATGCTGTTAAAAGCCCTATTCAGACTGGACTAGTTTTCATGGAGGACGTTAGAGAAGTTCATGTTTCACAGGCATATTTTCTGATTTTAATCCTGTCCAAATCCATGTCCGTGTTTTCCTAAAGCCCCATTCGGAAGGTAATAGAGATGCGCTATAGTTAAAATGGTTTTCTGTCTTGTATTTTCATCTCAAAATGATTTGAAATAAGAGGAAATAAGTGAATACAGCCTCTTATTTACACGAGGTAAACATAAAGCTGCTTGGTGTATATTTTTACTGTATATTACTGGCATAATTATGGACCATTTCAAATTTTTACGTGCTTTTCTTCTCTTTCTCCTTTGAGTCGGTGATATGAAATAATACTGTTCTTCCAGCATTTCAGTAATAAAAAGAATAGGCTAGATCTTTAAAATGCATCCAGTGGTCAAAAAGGATTTAAACAGTAAATCTCTTCTTCTCAGAGATGTGGATTCAGACAGAGATTAAATCACAGCATGTGATTGGTGTTTGTCAAAAACAGTAGGTCATTCGGCCGGGGATTTTTACACAGGTGTTGTTGGGAGAAAAACACTGACTTTCTGGATTCACGCAATAAAATCAGCAACTAGCCCCTGCAAATGTTGAATATATACTATACGACCCCATTAGGAACAAGTACCGTCCAACAGGGCTTTATACTAACGCTTCTCCTCGACTGTTTTTTGACCTGTTTGCTCACAAATCTTCCAAAACGCGATATACAATCTATTTAATCATTTTATTTTTTCGTTTGAATGTATTTTAGTCCAGTGCCTGTATATAAGATTAGTATTGACCGAGTTCAGAGGCTGTCATATGTGGATCAACTGTTTAAATATGAAAAATAACTTTATATTGATTCAATTGATTGCATAAAAAAAAAGAAAAAAGTGTCATGAATTTATTGCATTTTTGGGTGGAAAAATAATCAGTTGTGTCATGAATTTATTGCATTTTGCGGAAAAAAAATCTGTTTTTATAATAAATCTTTGAAAATCAAAATCTGGATTTGAATTTTTTATGTTATTATAACCTAAAGATGCTATGTGAAAGTTTTAAACAGAAAATAGTGTTTTTCATCTTGCCACTTTCTTGGTAAAGAAAACACATTTTTACTCAAATTAATCAAAGTGGAATTTATCGCGTCTTCAAATAGAGCCAAAGTGCAGAAACTGCGAAGACTGGCCATTTTAATGCTCACTTACGTGGGTTTATTACAAACAACCAATTCTATAAACTCGTGTCACTTTCAATAGGGTTTTAAAGCTAAATTAGAGTTGCATCAATAAGTAAATCATTCAAAGACCAGCACTTTCTGTCACACACACTCTCATCTCTGTGATGATCATGCCGATGTCGTAATTATCATCGAGATATGTTATGTATTTCTATCGATGCCTAAATGAATCCGCAGTGGTCAGGTGGTGCGAGCAAGAGCTCTGAGAATATTCAAGATGTATCTACCAGGACGTGAACGCTTTCTACAATTTAATTACGTGAACGCACTATAAACACAGATGACAGTGATGAGAATTGTAACTCAAACATTGTTTAGAAAACTAGTCCCGTCCGAATAGTGATGGTTTAACTCTATTACAGTGACATTTCTGACATTTGCTGTGTGATTATTGTGATCTCGGGCCGGGTTCAGCAGTGTCAGGGCCGGACTCTAGAGGGCGCCACTGTCAGGTGCAAAAGACTGAGACGGTTTCCCTTCAAAGCCCATTATATTCATCTCACGCTCCGAGAAACTGTAATATATATTAATTAATTAATAATCAATGCATTTCAGTGTAACACCGACTGAAGTTTAGAGGAGAGACCATCCAATAAAGTGGCTAGTTGTTAAATGCGCAGGCATTTATTGTATAAATTAAAGATTTTATTATTATTCACAATAATATCCGTACTACCTGTGCAGCGCTGCATCTCGATTGGTCCATTTCAAGCTTCCCCTCTGCCTTTGGAAAAACACATAAAAAAATTATAATTATAATTTTGCAAAATGACTTAAATTCATTTGTTTGCTTAAAAAAGTACAGTTTATACATATAATATTTCAGTTACTGCTGTATTCGTGATATTTCACTTTACTTCATCCATGTGAGATGCATTTTAAAGCACAACATCTATTTTTTAATAATTAAATCAGGCTGCTCGTACATTTTTTTATGTGTTTAATGAACCATAGCCATCAATATGCTTAATTGATCATTGCAGCAGAGATTTATTTAGTGAATTATTGATCAAAGATCAACAAAAGGTGAAGTAATTAGTGATTATTAAATTTGCTGATCATGAAAAAAAAATAGATCATGCTTCAAATCGATGTGAATCAAGAGATCAAATGTGAATGTGTCATTCAAAGAGACGTCCTGCGCATTTTCAATCGAGCAATTCTGCAAATTAAACCGGTATAACGTTAGTTGGAAAAATGCCAAATGATTTCTGATGTGTTTGAATGCTCTGAATTTATGAACAACTAAACATGAGCTTGTACAAATATAAATATATAAGTTGCCATAACATAAAACAAGAAATACAGTATAATCGTATTGTATAATCCAATGAATTCACATGCACACTTTTAATATGAATGATGATTTCCCCCAAAAATATGATTTTGCAAGATTATACAGGAACAAGTTATGCGTGTTTTTTATTTATTTTTTGACATGCTTTATTACGTGAGTGTTTTAAGAAAGAAAACGTATTTTAAAACATAAATCAAATATTATTGTGACCTTTAAAGCCAATGATACTTATTTTATATACTTTTTCACGACTCTTTTCACGACTATTAAGTTGTGCACATGCACACTCTTGTACTCTTTCTTTTGTCTCACTTTTCCTCAAAACATTTGGTGCATATTGCAAAAACACGGAAAGATGCGTAAATTTATTTTGCCGATGACAATCGTGCAATAAACTTATAAAAAGCAATAAATCTGTCAGCAAACACGAATGATCCTGATGTTTGTGGGGAAAAGTTCGGACTTTGGAGAAATTATGATGCAATATAATTCAAAATAGCGTATAAACATATTTAAAATAGCGTATTATATATATTTGCAGTATATTTTAAGTTACACTGTTAATGTCCCGAACACATTACATGCAAAACAGCAGAAACAAAGACAAATACGAATGTAATAGGATTAAAAATACTTAAACGGATTAAACCAAAAATAAACTGAGATAGAATAAATGTGCAGTGTATCATAAAAACCGTGAAATATTAAATTCTGGTTATTTTGGGACTAAACTGGCTTCAATACACAATCTAATAGACAATAATACACTCCTAAACTTAAAGGTTTACGTATGTTATAATATCTGCAATTCTGATCTTTGTTCGTTTGCAAGTTTAGTTGGAGATTGAATATTTTTTAAATGATAATTTTGAAAAAAGGCGAGTACACACACATGCGCAAGAACACACACATCTATTTTAGCATAAAATTATACATTTTATATAGAGCTGATTATAATTCAAATAGACGAACTCTAAACCTTAAACGAAACTTTAGCATTTTTAGATTTTTATTTAATTTATTTAATCTATGGATCTCTTTTATCCAAAGGAAAAAGTAAGTAAAAGTGTGTGTAAACACTGATGTAAGCTAGTATTTGTGTTCAACAATGTGTACAAAATAAATGCAAACAGATTTAAAAAGTGTTAAAATGATAAAAATGAAATAATCACGACTGCGTAAAAAGGCGTGTTTGTGTACGTGTGTGTGTTTAGTAATAAACTCGCTTAGTAGAAGACGAGTGTCTTAAAATGTAGTCTGTTTAATCTCGTCAGTCATTTTTTTTATCCATATTGACTAGAAGTATCGATAGAGCTCGTTTCACACACTGCATCAAAATGGTGGACTTGAACTTCACACACACACACACACACACACACACACACACACTGAAACCCAAACTACTGAGGAATGAGACCCCTCATTGCAGACACCGTGTGTGTGTGTGTGTGTGTGTGTGTGGGTGTGGGCGTGTGTGTGTGTGTGTGTGTGTGTGTGGGTGTGTGTGTGTGTGTGTGTGGGTG
>FLSR01004885.1:3347987-3360631 GCA_900092035.1 Leuciscus waleckii | reverse complement strand
ATCAACGACAGGGAAAGACATACACACACACACACACACACACACACACACACACACACACACACAATCCGGGAATCCAATTGAATAATTTCACACCCACAACGAAAGTTATATCAGGAGTATTTGGCTGGAAGGCATAAATCTACATCACATGCATCACAACAAAACATCACATTTCTTGTCCTAAAAACTGTCTGATAATTATTAATAAAAAAAATAAAAAAACAAGCCTTTATAGAAAATACAGTCCGGAATTCTTACAATATTAAATAAATATGGGTCACGATTCCTAATTTATTGTCAACTTATTTAGGGAATATATTTATAAAATTAACTGTCTTATTAATTATTTTAATTAATTGATAAAAACTCTTATGCATATATAGTATGAATTATATTTAAGATTTAGGGATGCCATTTTGTCTTTAAAACGTTAAAAAAATCAAATCTCCTGAGCAACGCTAGATATGAAATGAATCATAAATGTGTTATAGCATAACAATCAGGATTATTATATCATATTAAATGCATTATGCAAATAAAATGACCTTAATAGAGCGAACCACATCTGCATTTCGTAAGTTTAATATTTGTGGTTAAAAAAAGCACCTAAAAACAAATCACTGTATATAATGGCAATTAAAAATAAACATATAAAAAATATTGCATGCACTAAATAAAAATCACAGTTGATCAAAGGCCCACCGCTGTGATTCAACAGAGGCCAGATATACAAAGAGTGAAGCCAGGCCTCTTCTACCCATTATCATTTAGAAATAAAAAAACAACATTTTGACCCAAATATAAATATGAACAAAAACCTCTTTCGCTGTGTTGTATTTAATAAAGCAAGAAAAGTTTAGCAAACACAGTACAGCATCATCTCAACATGGTTGAAAAGTATCAGCATTAGTACACTTGTAAATTGCAGTGCATCCGAATGAGGTCAGATGTAATCTGAAATACATCCCGGATAGATTTACTGCGTTTACATGCGTTTCCGAATAATATCGCGTGATCCTTAATAAATCTGCACATGCACAAACATTTGTGTCATTAGACTCCGAATCCGTGCGTTTTAATCCTTCAGAAATGCATGTTTTAGCAATCTGTGCATCGGAGAAGAAAGAAAAAAAAAGCATGCACACACACACACACACACACACACACTGCTGTGACTTACACACATCTGCGAGGACGTCAGCGTCCGGAGGCAGTGCTTTTCCTCAGGCCTCTTTTTCTTCGGATGTTTTTCTGCAGAGAGAAAAAGGGCTGCTATTCCTCAAGCCGTCCCGTTCCGCTTTCCCGGTCTGGAATTCCCGTGTTCCCCTCGACAGGCTCTGGTTGGGATCGTCTGGGCCTCTGGAACAATAGGAGGCCTCCGGGGCGTCTGGGAGGCGTGTGTGACCCCGTCTGCGGACCGGAGCGCGTCTCGCTGAATGCTGCGTGTTAGCAAACACACAATTAGCGTGTCTGTCGCATGCAAATGGTCCACATGCGATCGGCTCTCGGAGGCCCGAGGAGTGTTGAATAAACCCCCCCCCCCCTCCCCCCTCTTTCACGATCCTCTTTTTCTGTGTCTTCCCCTCCCCTTCGCAACCATCCTTCCTTTTTTCTGCCATAGTTGCATGGCGTTTTCCTTACACTCCCAACGTGTAGATCACCGATTTTTCAGACACCTTTTTGAGAGGCAACTGGCACCTGTCCCATCCTCGGAAAACCAGAATTCCTCGGAAACGGATCGGGAACGGATCGGGTCAGTGAGGTTTTCGGCACCCCGAAGGGCCTGGCGTGGGCTTCGGGTCGAGGTGGATTCGCCCGCTCGCTGAAATCGGGAAAAGAAACGTGTCAAAATACGACTCTGTGAAAGCAAACCTGGCTAAAAAAATCTTCAATCAGGTGCATGGAAAAGCTCAGGAACGTTTTGGAAAAGCGGGAGCGTTTTAGCAGGTTTGTGGAGGAGCCTCTGTCGCGCTTTAGTCAGGAGGCCCTCGTGGCAAAAAAAAAGCTTTCTTTTCTTTTTTTTCCCCCCTCTTGCATGCTCTAAAATCTCCTTTCCAGTGGGTCTCCACCTTGCGTGCGGCACGAAGACAGCGGAGCTCGAGGAACCCGTACGGGAAGCCAGAGAACGGGGGAGAGGGAAAGAGATATGAAACTGGAGACGTACAGGGGTGAAACTCCTCATCAGACGTCCCACATGGCCTTGCACTTCAGAGAGAGAGAGAGAGAGAGAGAGAGAGAGAGAGAGAGAAATAAAGAGAGAGAGAAGTGGGAGGGCGGAAAAGCAGCAAGTCCAGAGCAGGAGAAAGACGGAGAGAGGGAGAGAGAGAGAGAGGGAGTGTGACATAGATACTCCTCCCCCAGCGCGCAGACTCAGTGTGTTTTCCCACACACACACACACACACACACACACATGGATAATCCCAGCGAAAGAATGAAAGAAAGAGTAGAAATGCAGCAGAAGAACACCGTAAAACTGTCTGAAACTTTTGACTTCCACACCGTTTCTGAACATAAAAACCAGCTGACCAGATCTCCCACAAACACTCATTCGGTTGCTTTAAAGGTTTGCTGTAATAGTGCACTTTAACATGAAACTCAAGCGTCGTACACTTAAGCATAGATCTCGAATAATCTTCTAAACCGGCACCGGTCCGCATGCGTGTCCGAACGCAGAGCTCCCATTTTGAATTCTAGACGTTGCAACGTTGTTTTTATTGAATAACAGCGTAAACTCTGGTGTATTCCTCAAATAAAGCTTCATATGACTTCAGACGACTTGGAATATAGTGCACGAGTCATATGGACGACTGTTGTGGAAGCACATGGTGAGTAAATAATGAAAGATTTTAGATTTTTGTGTGAACTTTTCCTGTAACCAGCAAGTCTTTCCGACTTTGAGGATAATAAACTCTCAACAAAACATTGTCATTTCCACCGCATCTCAAACGGCCATTCATTCTGTGGTGGACATTTTGGACAATCTTAATTTCATAACTAGCATCGTAAATACACATAAATAATAATTTCACACTTTGCATGATTAAAGAAATGACTGGAAATGATGCACAGTACAAATATTCTGCAAACAAATGATATTTATCTTGAGGTTTTCATTGACATTGGAAGTATACTAGCCTTTATCAGGGACAAAATATGAAAATCACACCACAATGAATAACAGATGGCTGTGATTGATGTAAAAAAATAATCATAATTTTCACATTGAAACGGTCAATGCTCATTTCACTTTTTGTTTAGATAATCATAGTTATAAAAATGCATTTTCATAGTTTTGGATGTTTGGCACTTTAAAAAAAAAAAAAAAAAACTAAACAAAAAAAGGATGTTAGATAATAAAAAAATCAGCCACTGGTTCATACAAGAGCCAGTACTTGAAGAAACACCCACATTCAACCAATCAGAATCTCCGCTCTGGATTTAGACACAACTCTGACCTTCCAGCCAATGAGAAAGCGGGAAAACGAACAGACTCTGCCCCTTATAACGCTGCTCTCCTCATGTGCCCTCTCTCTCTCTCCCTTCTCCTCGTTCATCCCTCCTTCATCCCTCCATCTGCCCCGTTTGCTGAAATCCCTCCCTTGCGGTGGCCGAGCGAGGCTGGGAAAGAAAACTGCACAAACACCACCGTTAGAGAAGTGTCGCTCTGGTTCCCCTTCATTTCTTCCCAGTGTCTGAAATAGTGGCAGGCGCTATTGTAATAAATTAAAAGGAGACGGACAGAGCAAAAAAAACTTTCTGTTTGCTCTTGTACTCGCGCCCGAAACCCTCGAGGGTCGGACTCGCTGTGCAAACTTTTTTTCCCTCTCTCTCTCTCTCTCTCTCTCTCTCTCTCGCTCTTCCTCTTTGGCGGCTCGACTAATGAGAGTGCAGAAAGAGAGAAAGCCTGCGAACTGCGAAAATCTCTTGTGGACTTACTCAACACTTGTCTCTGCAGTTTCTCTGGGGACTGAGGGAAGATTGTGCCACTTCAGAAGGTGGGGCTTCTTTCTTAACCAGCGTGTTTCTGTGTCTGAACGTGCGAATGCTGCGCTCGGACTGATCTAACATGGCCGACGCATTCCCTTCGGCGCTGGCTCACGTCTGTCCTCGCGCGCTAACACACCATCCAGGCCGACGCAGAGTTAATGCGTCCGTGTAAAAAAAAAAAAACTGTTGGCCTGTTGGCCGGTTTTACGCCGTTAAGTTTGGGACCCCGTCGTTTTCCTCCCACGTCACATCTCGCCACGGCTTCTGACCAATCGGTGGCCTCGTTTCTAGTAGGCAGATAAAAACCTGCACGCTTATATTTCATTTCTAACTTCAGAGATACCAGATCGCATCCCTAAAGACCGAGCAACGGCTTTTTCTTTTGTTATATAGCAGGAAAACTCTCCGTTTAGTAGCTTTTTTTTTTTTTTGCACGGTTTAAGCATTAACTTACAGGTTACTGGCCAACTTCAACACCGCTTTATGTCTGAACACGGCCCTGTTAGCACGACGCAGTGCATCACACCTAATCTCAAATGTGCATTCATTCACAATCATTGCAATGCAATGCTAAAGCGGAGGAAAGAGAAAATGTGTGGAAGAAGCTACATGCTAAACACACTCGGATTCCTGATTACACGGTGAATAATGAATAAATGCCGTGCAACCGGAACACGAGAGTGTTGAAAACATAATGCTAACGTTGACACGGTGCTGCGCTAACGCTCGCACTAACACACGTCACCTCTCTGAGGCCACGGACAGCACAAAATGGCGGCTGCCTCCATCTCGTAGACGGCGAGCGTCTCGTATCTGATGCCTTCTTGATGATTTCTGTGAGAAACACACGCAGACAGGAAACAATAAAGATTGCATTGTGAAAAACACGTTTTGCTTAATCGTGTGTATTGTTTTTTAACGAGTTTAACAGTAAGTGATGCACGTTTTCTTCTTTGCACATAAAAAAAAAAAAAATGCGTGGATGAAACAAATATTTCATTTAATTTTTGCATTAAAATGTAAATTAAAGTGCATCAAAATCACCAATTAAATGCATTTCTCGCCTTAAAATGAACGGCTTGTTTAATGCATTTGATGCAATGGAATGTGATGCAGTTTTCTTTCTCTAGAAAGGGAAGTTATATTTGGACAGTTCTCCCATGGATCCTTGTCCTTACAAAACCATCAGATGCAACTGACTTTAACTGGACATTGAAAATGAAATAATATGCCAACTAGCACAAATGTTTTGCTGCACATTTTAGTCAGAACTGCATTCTTTGATATCGTGATGTTGGCCTGGCGTCAGGCCGCGTTCGCATGGGTAAGTAACCTGGACGACACACACACACACACACACACACACACACACACACACACACACAAGTGTTTGTCGTAACAGGAAATGCTGGACAAATGAAAGCCAGCAAGAAAACAGCCGACAGCAGGAGCTTTGAGAGCCGAGAACTGAGATTCTCTTTCATGTTCGGAAACATAAATACTATTGAGTTTCCATGAAATTATTTTAAAAATAGCAGCATTGTTTGTTTCTACTTTCAAAATTAAACTTCGAAGGCAAAATCGGCGTCTGTTCAAACATGCAAATTGGACAGGCATCAAATTAAAGACTGTGCATCAAATCCACACAATCTCACAGATAAACTCTTTTCCCGACTTCACACAAAAAAAGGCCGTTTGAGGTGGTCTGACCTCTGACCTCCAGCGTGCCTAAAGGACTGCTCCATTGACTCCCCACTGGGTCAGACAAAAAGGTCACGACCCCCGGGTCAAAAGCGTTACTCAAGGGGCTGTTCAAGCTAAATTGAGAGGGTGCGACATTTGTTTGCTTTGACAGGGTAAAGATTACGCTCACGTTAAGTGTTGCCGACATGCGGGTCAGCCCCTTGGGAATGACCTGTGGGACCTCAGACAGCTCCTCTTATTAACTGCTGCTGACCTTTGACCTCCGGCAGCATCCGAGCGACACCGGGTTCTCGCGCGCGCACCTGATCTGAGACAGGAATCAATCACGCGCAGGTTAGCGTCCTTCATAGTGGCTTAAACATTGAAATTCTCTTTAACAACCTCATGACGATAATATTACATGCAAAATGTTCTGTGTCAATCAAATACTTTATAAAGGAAAGCGATACAATACTTCAGAGAATTTTTTTAATTTTAATTCGGTTTCTCATAATTTAAAACACTAGAGTGGTATTTGAAGGAATGTTTGGGAAATACTTTATAATGCATTATAAATGAATTTTAAATGCATTAATTATGCATCTTATAATGCATCTCATGAATAAAATTAAACCACACCTTTAGAAAGTATAATACGTTAAAATGCATGACAAAGAATCAATTTCAGATGTAATAAGGAATCTGCAAATATTAACTTTGGTTACAATTATTTATACAACTTACATTATTAGCACCTTTATTATGCATTATACATGAAGGCTTTAAGTAAAGTGTTGCCAAAGTTTGTAGTGCCGAATTAATAATTAATTTGATCAATTATGTAATATGAATTATTACTCTAACATTTTTACTGTACATTTGATGCAATATTTATTGTATTAAGTGTGTTAAAAAACTTCAGTGGCATTATCAGTTATATAAAAGATTACATTGTGATTGTTCCCCTTTAAAATTTGATTTGTGGCAACACCTTAAATATGAAATATATTTATGCATAATAATTATGCATGTATGCCTAAAACAAAATATTGTAAGGGGAAATATACAGCATCGTTGTGAAAACAAGTGTGTGTGTGTGTGTGTGTGTGTGTGTGTGAGAGAGAGTGTGTGTGACAAGAACAAGACAAAAAAGCAATGAAATCCCATGAAAACACTGATATTGAACCAGCAACACAAAAAATTATAACAAATTATTTTTCTAATAACTCTGTCTCTATCAATATATATAAAAATCAGACATTAAAAACAATGTTTAACACCTTTTAAGTATTTAAGTAAATTGTGTGCAAATGGAATTACATTAAATTGGCCAAATATAATTTTTTAGATTAACTATAAAAACTATTTTTAAAAACTTTACATAAAAAAAAGTTACGTTTTCATTATATAATATTTTATATTCAGTGAACCAAATAACACAATATTTTCTGTTAATAACCCATTTTTAAATAAAAAACGTATTCTTTATGCAATCAATAGATGTGTGTGAAAATATAACACACATCCAGTGCAATTCAAACACGTCACATAATTCTTCCACAAAACAGAATTATAAATAAATCATAAATTCACTCAATATCACGTCTCATGATTTAACAAGCAAACACATCTTATTTTCTTCTTAGACAATCTAACCATTAACAAAACAAAAACATTATGTGCAAATTCGCTCACCGATTGATGAAGACGAGCTAAAAATCGAGATTATTTACAAAGTTAATAAACAAAAAAACATCCTTAACAAGAACAAAGTTTGCAAAAACTAACCAGTGACTTTTCTCAAACGTGGATAAATGACACGAGCAAACCTGAACTGATATTGATCGAACCATTTTTATGCAATTCAAGAATTAGGAATTAATGTAGAATTAGATTGAAGCGTGTTGCGTGTGTTGATCATGATATCGAGACCTGTCAATCAAACAAACACATAACCCTGGACTCACCCGCTGAAGATGCTCATCGAGTTCATGGAGTCTCTCGCTGGTCTTCCTGTAAAGCGAGTGTGTGTGTGTGTGTCCTTGTGTTCGGCTGGCACGGGACACGACCTGGCGCACTGAACCACATAAAGAGAGAGGGAGAGAGAGAGGGACAAACTCAGCTTAGAAAAGAACAACTCCAGGTGCAAGTTATATTGAACCTGAGCGAGTTGAATGTTCTCAACTTTACAATGTACTTGTGAATAACGGCACGAAACTTCTGAATCTGAACGGATGAGACCATAAAACACACTTAAAAACCGATTGTGCTTGTGGACAAACTGACTTAAAGTGCATTACATCCAGTGGCGTTTGGACATCATCATCATCTCCATCATCATCATCATCATCGTTCCTCGTGTCGAGCAGATAAAACACTCACACACTCGTCCACCCGTGACACGACAGCGTGACCTGTGTGTTTCTCTGACTGCACATAAACACATTAAAATGCACTTCTGCACGTCGCCCACAGATTTCTGAGCAACAAACAAATCAGACTTTTCTGAGGTCACACGTGTGTGTGTGTGTGTGTGTGTGAACGCAAACATCATTAACATTAAACAAGCTCTAATTTTTACAACAACTACATCATCTATGATTGTCAAAGCCATTTGAAAGAGCTTGAGTTTGTGTGATTGCTGGGAGTAAATCATTTTAAACCACTTTAAAGTGCAACATCTGCACACAATTCTGACAACATGTCGTCATCATGGGCCACATATTAATCATGTTTCAGAAATTTACACTTCGGTTTGGATCCTTCAAGGGTTCATTCATTTTGTTTAATGCATTCTTTAATTTTTATGAATAAAACGCATCTTTTTCTAATAACTTGGCAATAATGCACTAATCCTTCATGATTATATCATACAAAAATATCTGGATGCTTAAAAATGCCTGAACGTACGTTTCTTCATCATTTTCTCCGTTTGAATCAGGCGTTTTAGTGGATGTATGATTCAGTTACGTCATGTAGAGAATCATATTAACTATTAACATGCTCAACAAACACTGACATACTGTCTTCATTTTCAACAATACATCTATTGCTTTAGCATTTCAATAGCAAATTGTTTGTTTTTAAGGTGCGCTTGTTCATTTTCTTTACAATAAAGGACATAAATGTCACAGCAAATATGTAATTCAGAGAGTTTTATTTGCGTCCGAATACTGTAGAAGACACAGCAAAATAATGAATAATGTCTCTGATCATAAAATAATATTGATCATTTCTTCATTTGATTGGTTTTAGCTTGAGATCACAATAAACACATTTAGCAATAATCATCACACACTCGTTTTGAGGCATTGCTGTCCTTTGAAAATATATCTATATTTTTACCACATTTGACACCTAATAAATTGCAACAAAATTTTCTGTCATATTTTTTGTAATCATATTACATTCTAAAATATAACATTTGGCCTTAAAAAATTTTTTACTAAACTTAAATGCACATCTAACACTGCTTTCAAAAACTTATACAAGTAAAAATGATTTACTTATATATTTACTGTAATGTTTTCTTACATGGTTCAAAATATTTAAAAAAATTATTAAAAAAGCCACAACAAAAGCAAACAATTACAAAATACTCTACTTTGATTTCATCAAGTACATAAAGTCATTTTAAAAATAATTTACTTAATTAAAACTCAATTAATCAAACCTATTTCCCTCTATATTTCGAGTTCACAATAAGCCACAGTTTTAAAATTTGAGTTTAATTTTTTGTAATTTTATTATGTGCATCTGTGTGTTTTTATGTTTCCATTTAGCTTTAATTGATTTATTTTTCATGCACTTCTAATGATTTTTAGTGCTTCAACTTGAACTTCCTATTTTATGTAGATGTCATGCAACATCTCTAATTTTCATGACGTTTTAAATCTAATATTTATATTTCATTTCAGCTTTATTTCATTTACAAAACTGCAGTGAACGATGATAACTCTGCATGCACTACGATAACGACACAGAGGAACAAAAGCTTAGGAACACAAATACTTCAATATCATCAAATAAAATGACTTTATAAAAAAAAAAAAAAAAAGAAATATATTTTGTGTCTACAATAAACCAGCCATTTATATGTAATATATTTTGTGTCTACAATAAACCAGCCATTTTCCCCGTTTAAAATCCTAATAGTTTGACATCAAATCCCGACCTGGATTCAGCTGAAGAGAAGCTGACTTTGACTTGTGAACGTGATGAAGTATTGGATGTGTGTGTGTGTGTGTGTGTGTGTGTGCGCTCACCTAATGAGACACGAGAGAAAGAGACGGGGTTCACGGGGGGGCTTTTCTCAGTAATCCCCACCCCCAGCCTTCATCTGCTTCAATAGGTGGAGCTGTCTGTCTCTCGGCCTGTCTGTCTCTGAGGGTCACGTGTGCCAAACACACCACAAAAGCCTCTTTTATGAGGAGCGTATGCAGATAGAGCTGCTGCTTTTGTGCACCGACCCCAAGCCTGGAGGAGCGACGGGGCGAGAGACACCGAGAGACACAGAGAGAGAGAGAGAGAGAGAGAGAGAGAGCTCGGGATTGGTGTGAAAACACCGCAAACACTCGCATGTTTCAACCTGGTTTCTGACTAAATGATTTAAATGTCTATTAAAGACCCCGTAATGATCAAAACCAGAGTCTTGCGGCTTTAAGGCGATGTCTGCTTTTACATGACGTTTTACACACTGATAAAACAAGAACGTCATTCATACAAATTTTGTAGGACCGACAATATGAACATTTATTAGCATGTTCTTAATAGTACATATTCCTGGTCTTAAGGCCCATTCAAGGATGATAACTTTAATAACTGTAACTATAATTATTAATGATTGTTCTAAAGTCCACAAGTGCTATTTTAGGATTATTTATATACTATTCGTTTTTTTTATATTGAATATTGATTGTTATATCTTCAGTTTTCATTCGTTTTTAGTAATTGTATTATGTAAAAGCACACACACACACACATGCTTGCACACCACACACACACACACAAATGTGTGTTTGTTTATTTTTCTTTACCATAAATGCCGCTCGCTTTAATATTTTATTATATAATGCAATGACATTCAGACCCAAAATGCCTGTGGACACTTTAAAATGATGCAAAATATTAAACTAATGGATTTATTCTTCATTTCTGACGCGATCAGCTGGTGTTTCGTCATTTTAATGGATGTATGAAGTATGCTTCATCGTTTTAGCAAACGTTTTGCTTGTAAAGTGTGCTTTCTTGCTCTGATATGCAGTATAATGCAGTTTTATGTGGGCATTAATGTCTGAAACACTTCATCTGCTGCTTCTCCTCATGATTGTAAACTCCAGAAGCCGCAGTGAATGCAAATGACCAAAACCCTAACAGCCATTCACACAAATCACACACACACACACACACACACACAACTGTCCGCAACGTCTACTTCACACCATCACATCAACTTCCTAAGGATGACATCAAGTTGCATCCAACAGCTTGTTGAATATTGTAAATATGTCACATTATGGGAATAAAATGGGCTTTGATTGCTTGAATTTAATAGTATTTTAATTGCTTTGAAAATGTGTTTATTCCTAATAAACAGATTATTTTTGCATGCATGTATGCAGACTGATAAAATCAATAGTGTGTATTAATTTTAATTATTCCTAATAAACTGAAATTATTTTTGCATGCATGTATGCAGACTGATAAAATCAAGTGTGTATTAATTTGAATAATTCCTAATAAACTGAAAATATTTTTGCATGTATGTATGCAGACTGATAAAATCAATAGTGTGCATTAATTTTAAATATTCCTAATAAACTGAAATTATTTTTGCATGCATGTATGCAGACTGATAAAATCAAGTGTGTATTAATTTGAATAATTCCTAATAAACTGAAAATATTTTTGCATGTATGTATGCAGACTGATCAAATCAAGTGTGTATTAATTTTAATAATTCCTAATAAACTGAAATAATTTTTGCATGCATGTATGCAGACTGATAAAGTCAATAGTGTGTATTAATTTTAATAAATCCTAATAAACTGAAATTATTTTTGCATGCATGTATGCAGGCTGATAAAATCAATAGTGTGCATTAATTTGAATTATTCCTAATAAACTGCATGTGCATGAGAAGGAAAAGATGATTTATTTGTATATGAAATCTAGTTTGACAGAATGGTTTATTAAACAGCCGTTCCACGTTCAGTTGAACAGTCTATAATAAACGCGTCTCATTGTCCACTGGAGTTAGTTGACATTCGTCCAGCGTAACTGAGTATTTCAGGTCACTTCGCAGGCAGTTTGTCAGACAGCCAAAACTCCCAGAATGCCTTGCTCTGCTGGGAGAGTTAACTGTTGCGACGGACCGTTTTCTCTTTCTCTTCTCCTCCTGTCATCCGTTAGCCTTCTGTTTGTCTTTCTAAACAACCGTTTTTCCTTTTGTTCGGGGAATACGAGCTGCTCCGCTCCACATACGACACTTTAGTCTGACTCTGACGCTAAAACACGTTAAACTGAACATTTGCATAGTCATTTTATCACTTCTGAAACACATCTGACACATTTGGTCGTTTTTTTAAGTGGGCTCTTAAAGAGACAGTACACATAAAAAAATTTCGTTTCAACCCTGTGTGATGCTATTTGTTGTTTGGAAACATAGATTTGTTGTTTATAGTGACTAAAGATTTCATAAGGATTAAAAAGTATTAAAATATTCTCACTCTTCTCCAGTCGTATGAGGGATTCTCTGAGGAAGAGACTTCGGGACAGTGAAGATCTCCTCATTTAAGCATCTCTATAGTCAGAGGAGGTGTTGATCTGGTAAAGACGGCTGGACCTGTTCTCTAATGTTTCTCTGCTCTCTAGAGACCCAGTGTTATCCAGTGTGTTCTGTCCCCCCCCCGCCTCACTGATAACACACACACACACACACACACACACACACACACACGACAAAACCATC
>FLSR01004885.1:3332018-3347733 GCA_900092035.1 Leuciscus waleckii | reverse complement strand
CTACCCAACACACACACACACACACCCCCACCCCCCCTATGGCCCCCCCAAACCCCCCTTAAAAAACCCCCCCCCCCCCGCATGAGTCTCACTGAACTCACTGTCAAACACACACACACACGCATGCGTCTCACTGAACTCACTGTCAAACACACACACACACGCATGCGTCTCACTGAACTCACTGTCAAACACACACACACACGCATGCGTCTCACTGAACTCACTGTCAAACACACACACACACGCATGCGTCTCACTGAACTCACTGTCAAACACACACACACACGCATGCGTCTCACTGAACTCACTGTCAAACACACACACACCCGCATGAGTCTCACTGAACTCACTGTCAAACACACACACACACGCATGCGTCTCACTGAACTCACTGTCAAACACACACACACACGCATGCGTCTCACTGAACTCACTGTCAAACACACACACACACGCATGCGTCTCACTGAACTCACTGTCAAACACACACACACACGCATGCGTCTCACTGAACTCACTGTCAAACACACACACACACGCATGCGTCTCACTGAACTCACTGTCAAACACACACACACACGCATGAGTCTCACTGAACTCACTGTCAAACACACACACACACGCATGAGTCTCACTGAACTCACTGTCAAACACACACACTCGCACACACTCACACACTCACTCAAACACACTCGCGCACACACTCGCACTCACTGAAAATACATGGATTATATATATATATACACACTATATTTTATCATTCACTGCACAGCATATATTTCCAAAAATATTTGTTACAAATATGTTTTACGTATTAGAATTTAAAGTAATCAGAAATAAAGTATACAGTGCATATATGCACAAATGTTAATTATTATATCTATCAATCTATCTATATGTCTGTCTGTTTAACTTTTTTATTTTTTATTTTATTTTTTATATTCATTGTTTATTAACAAAACATAAAAAGCAAAAATATATATGATGGTACAATTATGGTTGATTTACACATCCAAGACTGTAAATATCCATTTCAAAAAAGTTCAATATCTAAATGTGTTTTCCATGCATTACCTGCGATATATCAGATTCTATAAGGGAAACAGCCTAATTACTTTTAAAGAGAAGATCTCATAATATTACTGTCGCCAAACTGAAATAAAAATCCAATCAAATGTGCCGAAAACCCCCATCAATCTGTAGTCCGTCGCTCCTCTCAGAGCGCAGAGCAAAAGCCATCCATCGTTCAGAGAAGAAATCCACATTAATGACATAAACGTGCAAATGAGGGCCGACCTGTCGAGATCTCACTCAGCCCGGCTCGTAACTCACACCAAACCCGCCGCGAAAGGCTTAAACCAGGCAACAAAAACACTCCGCGGGGCCAAGACACCACAGCACGATGTCATCACCATGACTCGACCTGAAATATCACACACACACACACACACACACACTATCTACACAGCAGAACGACAGGGATTCAGTCGAAAAGTGTTGTGTTTGTCATATATCACGCTGACTGGACGCCATTTGAAAGACAGCCCAGAATCCACTTTCCTGATTATACATTAAAGCTCCCTTTTTAATGCATACTTTTTTATTTAATCCATCAATTAATGAAAATTAACCCTGGTTTATTTTCATTCCCGGCTTGAAAGCCCATAAATGTGACCCAGTTTACGCATAATACTGTTCGGTATAAATAGATTCCACATGTGAAACACAATATCTGATGCCGAATAGCCGTCGTATAATGGAAATATAAACTGCCAAGTGTAATCTAACTGTCTTTTCTCTCATACACAAGAAGTTATAATGGCTTCTGCAAATCTGATGCCTTCAACGCTTCCAAGTCGGCATTTTCCACAGACGCTAAAGTGCGTCGATATCAAGCTACGTATATCTCGCCAAGTGTTCAGATTGACTCAGTCATTTGCACACAATGCAACTAACGAATCACCCAATCAGAAATACATTTGAATTGAGAAACTTCACAAAACAAAATGCACAAGTGTTTATTGAAGAAATGCTGATTTCGCATTTAAAGTGCGTCTATTACGCTGTTTTAAAGGTTCATAGTTTAGTTTTGGATCTCCTATAATAGGTTCACCTGCATCCAAGGTAAAAAACACTTTGATTTTCTCATTATATACATTGCACATGACCTCATTTCTCAGAGTCTGAAACGCTTCGTTTGAAGGTTCAGCCTCTCCAAACTCCTCCTTTCCGAGAGCCTGCTCTTCTCTGATTGGTCAGATGCTCCAGATCTTTCTCAGCGCTTGATGCACACTAGCCGCGTTTCCATTACCCTTCAAACTTTAGGTTTGAAGGGTAATTTCCATTTCCCTTTTCAGATTTTAATTGTTTCTTTAAAGATGGCGCGGTGTGATTGGACAGAAGACGAGAGAGAGTTCTTTATTAAACTCATAAAAGACAAAAGTATCACTGGAATACTGGATTCTAAATGCCACAATTTATCAAGATCTTGAAGCAGAAATGAGAGAGAAACTCCTCATATGAGCCGCTCACAAGTATAAGGGGTTTTCCTTGCCATTAATGCTTGGATAACACACACGTCTCCTTCCATTAACAATAATGGCTAGTGTAACGGCTGCGATATATATAACCAACATTACAACGTTACAATGATTTTCGGAATGATTATGGCGGGAGAAAAAAAATTACAAAAAGAAAAAGATGTTTAGTCGCATACAGTAACATCGGTTAATGGAAATTTCGCAACATTTCGCATTGTTTTTTATCGTAATTGAGAAAATATATCGCAAAAGTTTTGCGCAAATCTGTAATGGAAACACGGCTAGTGATACGAACAGTAACGATGGCGTCTCATCCTTTTGAAGTGCATCAAAACATCTTCTCTACAACTACAGTGTTTGAGGGGGCGGGGCAAAGTAGATGTTGTTCTCAGGCAGCCAATGAGGCTGGCATTATGCAAATTTGTTCCATTGTTACGTAGTAATGTAACAGTAAGTGAGACGATTCTTTCTTTATCTTCATCTTTAAAACTTTGCAGACCTTTTATATTCACAAACAGCTGTATTACACACTACATGAAAGGTAATATTCGAAAAGGCACTGTAATTAAAAACAAAGACAAATTCATAACTTTCAGCGAACAAAAATCGGGTTTGGGATTTTTTTTTATTTCAGCGAACAAAAATCTGGGTTTGGGATTTTTTTTTATTTTTTTTTTTACGAATACAAAAATATACAAATTGTAAAATGCATGACTCGAATTAATCCGTGAATCGTTTTTTAAATCGTTTCCGACTCATGCACCGACTGAACAAAGAGATTCACTAAAATCTACGCAAAAAGAAATCTGGTGTAAAAACAACTTTCAATCAGAAATTGCTTGTAAATTTCGCAATCACAAAGACACGGAAAGTAACGCATCGAATTAAATGCGAAATTTTTAATTAGAAAGACTGAAATAGTATGTATGGTCTTGTAAAACGTTTCAAAAGTAAATTACTTACAAATACAATCACTTGAAATATGATTAAATTGCTTATAACTTTTTTTTTACAAAATGATGTTGTGTTGTCAATGACACATCTAAAGTTTAAGCGTTGCATAGTTAAGATATAGCCTCACATCCAATCTGCCGTTCTCTTTGTCAAATTCGTTTGTGCGTTATTCGAGAACGGTTTGGTTTATCAAAATGCTTTTAATAACTTTGGTAACACTTTATTTTAGGGTTCAATTCTCGCTATTTACTATAGTCGCTTATTAGCATGCTATTACTAGGATATTGACTGTTTATTAGTACTTATAAAGCACATATTAATGCCTTATTCAGCATGACCTTATTCTACATCCCTTAATCCTACCTAATACCTAAACTTAAACGCTACAAAACCTACCTTACTAACTATTAATAAGCAGTTAATTAGGAGTTTATTGAGGCAAAAGTAGTTAATAGTGAATATGTTCCCCATACTGAGGTGTTACCATAACTTTTTGGACGAGCAGGTTTTTCAGAAAATTCAAAATGTCGTTAAACTTTTCATGATTCGAATCGTGTACGAGTCGAATCGCCTTGAACCAAGGGAAGAAATTTTGTTTCTAGCCCTTACGGTTCAAAAGCGTTAATGGAAGTACAAATCTGGACAGTGTGGTGGCGCTAAAGAGATTGAGTTAGAGACTCAGAATTTGCTCTGGTTAATGTTCTGACGGTCCTCTTCTGTGTGCCAAATTTCATCGTTTTCCCTCATATGTCTCTATAGGACTGCCATAGACTTCAAGAGCGGAGGAAGAAGAAAAAGAACAGATTGTAAAGATTCCAATGGAACTGCAGGTTCTATATATGATGCGCCTGACAGAACCTTTGAAGATTCCATATAGAACCTTCTGAGAGTGTAGAAACTTGCTAGAAAAGTACAATCAATTGTAAAAAGTGCTGAATTCAGCAAAGCTCCAAATGGAAGCCATTCGCTCACAACACACCTCCGCTGAAACCGGGCCGTAACGGTCGATTCTGGGCCGCGCTCCATCCAAACTCCCTCTGGCAGAAACATTAGCTTATGGAAGCGGCACAGAGAAAAGTCCTCGGCCAATAGCTCAGCTTTCATTTCAAAGCCCTGTCTTTAGTGGCTTTTTCCTGATTTAACTTTCTTCTGGCCCATTAAAAGCGTTCATAAAATTAGGTTAGCAAGTGTTTTTGCCATTAGCAGTTAGCTTATAAATAGAAATCTGAACTGCTGGACGGGTTTGGGATTGAAGCTAACCGCTAATAATGTGGCACTATGGGAGGAATAGAAGTCTCTAAATGATCCCGGAGAAAAATAAAATATCTATAGTGATTAAAATGACATAAAGCAGAGGCTGTAGCATGAAATTAGCCGCTCTATTTTAGCAGAGAGGGCATTAATGTGTTCTACATCGGGCCTTTGAGGTTACATGGCGTTTTTAGCTGCTAGCAGACGGCACTCGTTTGTCATTCGTAATGCACGCGTGTGCATAAACAGATACATCATTCTTAGTAAGCAGAGTGAGATGTGCAGACTATCAAAAGGAACATTTATATTCTTATCCCAAGATATAATAGCTTTTAATCCATGCTTTTATGCAAAAAACTTTAAGTCATTCACAGAGACAGGACACAGTTTTTTAGCACAGTCTCGAGTCCCGTGATCTGAAGTTGACATGTCACATTAAATCTGGAGAATGCATTTTGATTCACAGCATCGCATCTAGCCGTTTCGGCACAAGAACGTGTCATGAATGAATGGCTCCTTATGGAGAACAGCCATGCTAAAGCTAGGCGGGCTAAAGAGGATTTGCACACAACTGGAAAACAAGAACAAAGAAAATGTTAAAATATTAAAAAGTAAGCAACTTTTCACTAAACAAAATGAGGGTTTATTGATTTCACGTTTAGTTAAAAACAAAGACTGGCGATGAAGCTGATGCAACAAACTCACAACTTTCAGTGATCAAAGAGAGAGTCACTATTTGAGGCGGAAAATTAGATTATTCTGATAAAAATTGCAAATGTGATTTAAAATGGAATTGAAAAATTCTATTTTTCGTAGGGGAGCAAAAACTTTGAAAACTTTTATGTAATATTAATACAATCTTACATATCAATATGGCTTTAAAATTATTATTAATAATAATAATACAATATATGTAAAGACCTAATTAAAAAAAATGTACACATTTATTTATTTTATATTTCAGTGACAAATTATAAAATCAACTATTTAAGAAAAATATTATAATATTTTTATTTTACAACTGTAAAATGACAACATTAATATTCATAGCTGTCTTGGGGGGAGAAGGATTTTTCAGATAAAAATTGCAACCGTGATTTTTATGAAGTTGTTTTGTACGATTTTTTATATGTTATTATGTATTTATATATTTATGTTTATATATAACATATATTTTATGTTTATATTATTATGGCTCTAAAATATAATAATAATAATACCAAAAACATATCTAAATAAAGAGCTAAATGAAAAATTATAAACTTCATAAACAAAAACAAAAATATTACTTTTGTCATATTTAACTGAAAAATAATAAAAATTGAGTGTGAACAATAATAATAATAATTTTATTACAATACTAATAATAATCTTAATTTCGTCATTTTCGAATGTTAAACCATCAAACTGCTCACAGTGTCGTGTCACATTTTAAAACATTCAGCACATGTATATATTATTCAATGAAATTGCCATTTCATTTTTAATCACGCAGCCCTAGAGTCAAGGAGGCATTTTGCATTACATCTACATTCATGCATTTGGCAGATGCTTTTATCCAAAGCCACTTATGTTCAAGATAGGCCTATATTGGTTATCAGTTCATGCATTCCTTGGGAATCGAACCCACGACTGCAACCGAACCTTATTTTTCAACCACTGGAACAGACAAAAATGCCTATATTCAATCTGGATCCACAATGGTGCCTTTTTACGAAGTAGTCAGAGATGCATCACTAGCACACCAATCAAAATATCCATTACCATCCGCACCCAGTCCCAAGCCAGCCAATGGGAAATCTGCACGCCAGTTCCACCTCTTCCCTGAGCTGATCACAGGCTCGAGGAACGCCAACAGCAGGTCATTTATTCTCATTAGGCCGTTTGCCATTCCCGAGTCGGCCCTAACTCAGCCAGCTGTACCTGAGACTGCTGCTCTTCAATCAAAACCAATGGCCGACTCTAGACTTTATCCACTGGGGAAGCCATCAGAGCGACGACGAGGAAGAGCTCGACTCACGTTCGGTTACAAAACATGTTTAATATGGCCAAGCGTGACTCAAGCGAAGCTGCTTAACTGTTGCTTTGGCCGTCCAGCTTGGTTCTTATTCTAGTAACGGCTAAAGTTTCACGCTTTAGAGCTGTAACAACATGGTACGAATATTTGAAGACTTTGTTTTGGGAGTTCAAGCTTAAACGCCTGGCTTCATCAGATGCATGTATCCACACACACACACACACACACACACACACAAATCACAGATCGAGTAAACAGAGTTTTCTGGAGGCCTGACTGGGATATCTACCGTTTTTGTATAACAAACACACTTGTTTTCTTGGCGGAAGACATCAGTGTTGTTGGCGTTTGATTTGCATGTTCATTTCATTGGTTTAAAGATGTATAGACACTAAAATATGCAAGAATACATGGACGAACACATTACTGTGGATGAATACTCAAACCACGGCTCTCGTTTATCAGTAAATCATGGAGAAACTTTGTCAGAGAAAGACCTTTGAATAGCAAATGATTTATGAGATGAAATATACAGTGAGCTTTACTGTTTTATGGATGAATTTAACATTAAAGCTCAACGATAAGCAAAATACTGCTGACCAAAACACTAGAAATGCACGTCTAGAAATCCCAAAATATACCATTTTTGAAAATAAAACATGAACATATATTTAATGAATCTAATTTATAATGAAAACAATAAAATCAAACAATAAATCCATGAATATTCATATAATGAATATGAATATTCATGAATATACACTCACTTATTCATAAAATCTGTCTCATTATATCAATTAACTATTATTTTTTATATTTTCAGAGTTATGCGGTGGTAAATTTGATTAGGTTTCTCTTTATTTAATACGTTTTAGTACTTCAGCTTGACCTTATTTTTAAGTTAGTTGCCAATACAATTATTTTATTTATAATACGTATTTATTATATGATTTTTAATAGTTTCATTCAACAGTAACAACACTGCCATATCTCTGAAGTTGTTGCTAAGTAAGAGTTTACACTGATATTGTACATCCAAATGTAGAAGCACACTGTATACCGCTATGAATACTAATAAGATCACAGTTAAGTTCACTTTGTAGGGGGCGTAAAGCACAGAGAAAGGACCTCTTCAAACTCTCAGACCCATCAATGAGGTCTAAATCACTTCGGGACGGAGTTCTGACCCAATTCACGACCAAACAGGAAGAAATGGCAGAATCCTAACAAGATTCCCGCTTTCAAGACGGAGACGAAGGCAGGAACTAGCTTTCGCTCGCTGTATCTTTAAAGGACTTGAAGTTTTCTTGGCAGCTCAGGGAAGAACTGCAAGTTCAGCCAAAATAGACAATAAAGCAAAGGGGAGGAACATGCCAAAATGAAGGGGGCAACTAGTTCCAGGGGTTCATTTTTCCTTCATGATTCACGCTGGAAAAGAAAGCACTTCCCTGTCCTCAAATGAACCCTCGCGCGCTCACAGAACTAGGTCATCGTGCAGACGCCTGAAGAGACGCGCGAGTATGGCAAGCCGGCTGACGTTCATTCATTCCCAGGATATCAACGACTTCATTTTCACTCGTTAAAATGCTGATTTTTGATGGCCTGAAGAGAAATACACTTTTCCTCATTTTTGATATCAATAATTACGTGGTTACTAGTCAAATGTCTGCTCTTGATATCAACAGTTGAATTGCTACTAGTGAAAAATTTGAGTGTGAAATGAATGTGATTATTATGGCAAGCCATTTTGACTTTTAATCATTCGAGGATATGAATTTGTGATATCAACAATTACATTTTCATTAGTTAAAATGGTGATTCTTGATATCATGAATTAGATTTCGACTAGTAAAAATTATAATTCTTGATACAGTACAGGCCAAAAGTTTGGACACATTGCTATTTTTTATGTTTTTGAAAGAAGTTTCTTCTGCTCATCAAGCCTGCATTTATTTGATCAAAAATACCGAATTTTTTTTTTATATTGTGATATATTATTACAATTTAAAATAATTGGTTTTCAATTTATTATACTTTAAATTATCATTTATTTCTGTGATGCAAAGCTGAATTTTCAGGATCATTACTCCAGTCTATCACATGATCCTTAGAAATCATTCTAATATTGTGATTTATTATGAGTGTTGGACACAGTTCTGCTGACTAATATATTTGATGAATAAAAGGTTAAAAAGAACTGCATTTATTCAAAATTAAAAAAAAATCTAATAATATAAATCTTCTTCACTATCACTTTTTTTTTATCAATCTAACACATCCTTGCTGAATAAAAGTATTGATTTATTTCAAAAAAAGAAAGAAAAAAAATGACTGACCCCAAATGACTGACCAGTAGTGGATATTGTTGTTACAAAAGATTTCTATTTGTAAAACATTTGCTTCTTTTTTTCTTCTTTTTTTTTACTTTTTATTCATCAAAGTATCCTAGAAAAATTCATCAAAGTATCCTAAAAAAGTATCACAGGTTATGAAAAAATATTAAGCAGCAGAACTGTTTCCAACTTTGATAATGAATCATCATATTAGAATGATTTCTAAAGGATCATGTGATAGACTGGAGTAAGATGCTGAAAATTCAGCTTTGCATCACAGAAATAAATGATAATTTAAAGTATAATAAATTGAAAACCAATTATTTTAAATTGTAATAATATATCACAATATTACTTTTTTTTCTGTATTTTTGATCAAATAAATGCAGGCGAGCAGAAGAAACTTCTTTCAAAAGCATTAAAAAGAGTAATGTGTCCAAACTTTTGGCCTGTACTGTAAGTGTAAATGTATTTTCACTAGTTAAAATGTCACCATAGCCTGTCATTCAAATTCAATATAAAAAATTGATTTCGTACTAGTTGAAATTCCAATTTCACATATCAGAAATACAATTCTCACTAGTAAACATATTTGATATAATTACATCGTACTAGTGCACACGTCTGTTCTTGATATCAACAATTGAAATTGAATGGCAGCCAATGGTGACATTTGAACTAGTGAAAATACAATTACAGATATCAAGAGTTCAAATGATCTGATCTTAAGAATTAGCATTTTAACTGTGAAACTTGAATTGTTGATTCATCAAGGAATGAATAAAAGTAAAAACGGCTTGCCATAGCGAGAGAGTTAAACAAACACGACACAGTGACACACACACAGACACTCAGAGTCCATCTCTCCCCTGTAACTCTGTGACTGTGTGACCATGCAAACACTCACATCTGTGCCTCAATCCACTGTATTCAACAGCGTAACTCCTTCACTGCACTCCAGCTCTCCTCAGGTTCTTCTATGACTGATTATGTGCTTTGTAGGACAATTAAATTGCAGTGTCCTTGACACAATAGAGTTGCCAGTCGCATTTTGATCGCTCACTGCGGGCATTATACGGCACTATTTCTGTAAAGATCATTTGAAACATTATGCATTGTGAAAAGATATTTCCTAAAGCTTGCATTTTGTATTCAATCGTTGCAATTGTGCACTGCAAAAAAAAGATTTTTGTCTTGTTCTTCAGTAAAAGAAGTTACTGCATTAAATTTTTAAGTACAATCAACTTGGATGTTTAAGTCATTTCAACTTAAATATACATTTTATACACTGACTTGAAAAAAAGTTGAAAATTACTTTATTTTGATGAATAACTTTTTGATCATATTTTTTTTACAGTACTATCTAAGCATTATTAAATCAAGATACATTTACTTGAGAAGCAAAATTACTTCAGATATTAAGTCTTGTTTTCTCTTCGCAATTAAGCGAGTTTATCCTTAAAAGTTTATTTTTCTGACCCCATTTGCAGACGTGTTTTAGATTACTTATAAACTGTAATACATTACAGAAAAAACTGTAGTTAGTGACGTAATCCATTACTTTACAATGTAATCTGACTTCTTTTAGATTACTTTTGACCTCACACTGTATTCAATTATATGATCAATAAGTTATGACAGCATATGTTTTTACATTGCTTTAACTCATCAAAATAAGTTCAGCAATTTTCAATCTTTTTTTTATAAGTTATACAAGATTCAACAAATTTTTTAAGTCAGTTTAATGTGATTTAAGTTGAAATGACTTAAACATCCAAGTTGAATGCACTTAAACATTTAAGGCAGCAATTTTTTTTTACAGTTTTAGCCTTAACTTGTTTATCCATATATTTGAATAGGATAATCTTGTACTAGTGATATAAAAAAAACAAAGATATATTTTTTTATTTTTTTATTTTATTTGTCATCAACAAAAAACTATTACATTACATCATGGTTTCTCAAACTGGGGTTTGTGAAGGAACTGCAGGTTGATGAAAAGGTAGTGATTAATTAAACCGTAAAAATGCTACATTTTAAAATAAAATATTGTATTTGATATGCTGTGTGGCCTCTGACTTTTTAGAAAGTACATAAATAAGAATTAGTGAGAATCAATAAATTATGACTAATTGACTGCCATTTTGTGAATATTAATGTAATAAATAAAAATGTAACTGATTGAGTATTTTAAAACAATATAATCTACAAGTATATAATTTTAATTTTTTTATTTATTAATGTAATTTAGATTACACCTAATGAGTTATTACCCAGCACTGCATGCTTTAATGTTTAAACACTTTAAGTCACTTAATTTAGCATTTTTCAGCAAACAAGACTTCTTATCTTGTCAATTTGCTTAAGTAAATGTATCTCAATACAATATTTAAGAATATTTAGCTATTTTTACTGCAAAAACAAGAAAAAACACTGACCTTGTGAGCTTTTGTGTATCATTAAAATGAACATATTTCTAAATGGAAAAAAAAAGAATTTCGGCGTGCAAAACGTTTTTAAATGCATCCCGGACGTGAAATTAAAAGATTAAGAGCTGTTTATGACTCTTTGGAAATGATGATATGGCAAATTATAAATTAGTAGTCTACTTTACCACCAATGCACGATCACTGAGTCCTCTACAGCCGCGAGGACCGAAGCCAGTTACCCAAAATGCTTTAGTGATGCACTAATGAAGCTTTTACAGCAGCAATATGGCACCGGACTCAAACCACAGTGACTAAGACGATATATAGATGAGTCAAGCGTGCTGCCAAAACCACCAAACCACAGTCACAAACCACAAAACTATCACTTTGACTCGAGTCACTTTCAATAACTGCCTGGCGAGCAAAGCTGTAGCATTGGCAGAGAACAAGAGATGCTTAGATTCATCAAACTACATGAGAAAGCACATTCCACATGCAACTAAAACCATACTGTACACAAGCTGCACAAATCATTATGGTTTTAATATCGTACAGTGATGCTATACCAATCACATTTCAAATATGGAATAAAATAATGACCTGACCACTGCATTACTTCCAAATCTGTGTAAATTTCACAGTCTGGTTTTTAATATGACATGATTTTTTTTACGCAATGTAAACTTTTGAATTATTTTAATGTGCATATTAAGCTTTTCATTTTTCCTTACAAAGAGATTAAAAGGGGCATATATAGCTGTACAATAATGAGCAGAATAAACAAAAAAACAAGGGTTTACTTTGCGTTTTACTGTTGTAGAAACTTAGAGACCTAACAGTGTTCATGCTATTGTTTATGCACACAAAATATTAACCTACATATAGATAAATGATTCTGCCATCCTGTAATCTGCCGAACATCTGTTGACAGCTCGCTTAAAAAAACACTGACTGTGCGCCTACGATTTACAATATGCACAGTTATGTCAATTTGAATTTATTATATTTAAATTTCATGCATCACATGGACAAAAGCAATCTGTCAGTAGTCTACAGGTATTAAAATGAAGTTTCATAATTTTGCATGGTTAAAAATCACTGACCACATTACAGGCCTTCACATTATTTACATGACACACGCAACGTTTCTATTAAAACTAATTATAGCATATGTGCTGTACATGTTTCCATTATGCCATCAAAGAAAGAAAATCATATAAGATTGTCTAGAGGAATCATACTTTGGAAGCATTCCTGAAGGATCGTAATGTGATCAAATAAGAATCATTAAAAATGTATTTTCACGTCTGATGTTCCGGCATTTTATCCTATTGCGAATCATTAGTTCTTATTGGGAAATTGTTCAAAAAGTTGTTCTAAATTCTAAATCCAGTAAGAATTACGATATTTTTAATGAGGTATTAAACTCCACCAGGTATACACTCACCTTAAAATCACAGGAGATAGTTCAGATGTGATGACAGAGCATTTCTGGTCGGTGTTTGAGGCTTTGAGCTCCGGCTACATTCTCTAAAGCAGTTGCTTCAGTGTTCCAGTGAACTTCAGGACGTCCTGATGGAGGATTATTGTTATGTGGGACACTGAGAGACCCGAATCCCCTTGTAACTCCATGCGCGCGCTTGATCGATCGCATCTGTGTCGTGCGTGTTTGCGCGCCGCGCCGCGTCTTTGATCACGCGTCAGTTACGCATCAGACTCTCCGCTTTCCACCATTTTAATTACACATGTAAAGATGGAAAGTAACTTAAGTGTCAGCTCACCGACTGAAATCTCGGAGTGTAAATTAAAGATTGTGTGCGGAACGTTATTGGGAACGGAGGACATTTGCACGTGTGTCTGTTTGCTCCATCAACGCCCATGTGCACGCGCTTACCGAGGGAAAATGTTCAGCATTATTTCGGTGAGCAAGTATGTATATACATTAACTGTGAGGAAATGTGTATGTTGCATCAGGAAGAGAGAATAATATATTACTTTAAAGAAACTTGATGATTTCAAACCCACCTGCATCTCTCCGACTAAAGGCTGTTATTGACCGCATTGAATATTGGGTAGCTAACGCTTAAATAAATATACACCCATTTTAAAAAGCTTCATTAAGATTAAAACATCTATGACAGTTTATGAACATGTCTAAGATTAATGGCATTTTTTTAATTCTGTGAATGTATAGCGACATGAACTAATTTGCCAAAAAAATGGTAAATTACCGAATGCGATGATGTTTATATGTAAGTATTTGTACACTGTTTATAAGCACAGTATAAAGTCAAAATGTGCAATCTATGGTATTTTACATTAGTATAAACTAGTCAGAATAAATATTACTGATTTTGACCTTTATAAAACTATATACATATACTATGTTGAATAACACCTAAACACACACACACATTAGTAACATAAGTAACAGATGTAAAAAAGCAAACAAAATGTATACATATATATAACTTATGTTACTAATGTGTGTGTGTGTTTAGGTGTTATTCAACATAGTATATGTATATAGTTTTATAAAGGTCAAAATCAGTAATATTTATTCTGACTAGTTTATACTAATGTAAAATACCATAGATTGCACATTTTTATAATATTTTATGAAATATAAATACTTGAAAATGCAAAAAAGCACTAGGCTATCTATCTATCTATACACACACACACACACACACACAAACATAGATATATATAAAACCTTCCCCTGGATTTTATATTGTTAATCATTGAGTTCCAGTTTCTAGAATTTACTGATCCAAACTTTGACTTTTTTATATCATGAATCTATTTATTGATTCCATCTGGATGTTAATGATCATTTCAGTGTCATGTTGACCTGTGTTTCCAGCAGATAACACACACACACACACACACACACACACACACACACCACACACACACACACACACAGGTGTAGGCTCTGCTCTTTGTAATGTGATCAATCAGAGGAGCTTCAGAGATCTGGCAGTCACAGTTGTCACTCTGACTCCAGCTCCTCATAAACACACACACACACTCTCTCTCTGACTCCAGCTCCTCATAAACACACACACTTCCACAGCTCGAGTTCACCGAGGCCGTCTGTCCCGCTGCAACTCCTTTACCTGCTCGTGTCTCTCGTGTTCAGAGGATCAGCCCTGATGACCCAGAAACACACTCACAGACGGGCCTTATTACATTAGCCCAGTGTGACCAACAGGAGATGACGTCATCAGGCCAGGTCATGTGACCGGATCAGACCGTTAATGCTTAAACTGTGTTTGTGTTCTGACCTGGGATCCAAAGCGTTACTTAACCAGAAACTACAAGGATAAATTATATGCTATGATTTGCTACCACTGAATTCTGATTAGATGAGCCTCATTCAAAGCCATTGGTAAAATGCAGAATATTAATATTTTCTTTTAGCATTTGCTTCATGTCGTACAATATAAAAGGTTAGATGTCCCCTTGTTGTTAATAGTTTTACATTTATATTTCTTCTTCTTCTTCTGGCCCACTGACAGATCTGGAAAACTTCCTCCTTTCACACTTTATTTCTCCTCTAAACGTCAAGTTTCTGCTTTTATCACACGAGCGCTCATCCAGTTTAGATGCAACATCTGCGTTTCATTGCGCCGGAGTAATGACAAACACACTCTCACCGCTGATCCAAAACACACATCGCACGGATGGAGGTGAGAGCTGGATATATTACTGTTAAAACACCTCTGAGTTTGTTCTTCAGGCCATGACGGCAGGATTACGGGAGGGTTTGCAGGGTTTCCTCGTCCTACGCAATCAGAGGAAAAGACTGAGGCTCTGCAGAGGAAACTCTAGATCTGTCTGGAAGTGACAGGGTTAAGTCGTGTCAGATGAACGGAAGAATCCTCTTTTGCATCCTGATTGGCCCATGTGACTCTCCACATCTTCGAAGTCATATGTACATGAGGAACAGACCCAAATTGAAGTCATTATTCATTGAGTATTCCACAGCTGCTGTCAAATCTCAATCATACAGATGTTCAAATATGACGTGATTCGGTACGTCTGCATGATACGCAACACAGTGACGGGGAGATTGGATTTCAGAGCGTTTGCATTCGCTCACAAAACTTTATGTTTCTCCCAAGAAACTTTGCATTCGCTCACAAAACTTTATGTTTCTCCCAAGAAACTTTGCATTCGCTC
>FLSR01004885.1:3305525-3331632 GCA_900092035.1 Leuciscus waleckii | reverse complement strand
ATCTTAATTTGTGTTCCGAAGATGAACGAAAGTCTTACGGGTTTGAAACCACATGAGGGTGAGTAATTAATGACAGAATTTTCATTTCATTTTCCATTTTTGTGTGAACTGCCCCTTTAAGTGCACATAGCTTATTTCCTTATGATAATCACCTCTTTGTTTCACCCTTTCGTTTGCTTTGTTTCTTTCATTAGATCTCAAGTCTCGAGTGTCTTTTCAACGGCTCGCCATCACGGAAGCTTGTCTTATCTTATTAAAAGCGGATTGAAACAAAAGATTTGTCACGCAAAGGCCTGCTTTAATAACCCGCACTTTGAAGCCTCTGTCTGCGTGTGAAGCTGGTTGTTCTCGTCAGTGAAACACAGCTCGATTGGAGGAGATGTGACCGTTTGCACGAGCAATCAGCGGTTCCTCGGGTTCTCTCGCGTGCAATCCGAGCCGATGGTTAACAAATCTAATGAGTAATGATGTGCAGGTGTTTGCCACCGACCCGGGGCAGCAGTTGGCGAGCGCTTGGGAAAGCTGGCCGTGTTTCAGTGTGTTGGTGTGTCATTTGGGCTGACTGTAATCCGTCTCTGGCCCTGCAAAAATCTGACACGACAGAGACAGTAATGCGAAAAAGAGCATGCCGATCCATACAAGTTACAACACCACAATGTGCATGAGGTTCAGGTTACTGAGGAGACTGCGCCACCTGCTGGCGGACAGTGATATTGCTAGTAGTCTCAATGATGGTCACTGGTGGACATATTTCACCAGTTTATTAAAGGACGTCAAAGTCACTTTCGTCGGAGTTTCGTATCAGTTTATCTATTAACACTACACAAAAATACAGCAAGGTTTTTATATTCTACTTCTAGAAAATGAAGAACAAAGAATGTGCATGTTTTGCTTTTTATGTTTTTAACGCTATATTTCAATGCTATTTTGTCCATGCAATTAGTTTATTTTGATGTATATATGACTTGCGCCATTAATCTGTAGACTATCAAAAGGATTTTAAAAGTCATTGTTTAGTAGCCTACTCATAAATGTCTGGAAAGGTTATAGAAATGTCATGTAAAATCATCAAAAAAATTGAGCCCTGTACAAATGTGTATAAATATGAATATATATAATTAACAACTGCAGAAGGAAATATAATATCCTGTTAGATTTTGTATGCATAAGGAAAAGACGGAGGATCTTCAGATTTAAATTAAGCCTATCTGTACTCTTTATATTTCTCCAATAAAAAAATAAGTAAAAGAATAATAAAAAAAATAAAAAAAATGGAGCCCTGAATGTTATTCATGGGAACTTAATATGATACTATTGTAAATGCTGTTTAAATCATTGTGTGTGGTAATTTGTGTCCGCGTTGGTTTGTTTAATATCAAAGTGACTAACTCATTTTGTGCTAGCCAGAATTGTACAATCTGACATTTTCTGTAAATATTGACTATGCCCTCTACTGGTTACCATTGAACAGCTGTTTTTATGTTAGGCCACTATCATTCTGTGATATCAAGGTACCACATCTGCACATCACATCAATCTTGATATGGGAACACTTTACTAGCGTACATGATATTGGATTGAGGTAAGAAAATATAGCCTAAGCAATAACCCTGGCTGGTTGTCTAAGGTTTATCTGCAAGACTGGATTTTTATTATTTCTCCAAAATGTTTAATTTCCCCGCGTTTCTAGAAACCGTGTGTGGCATAATGCATTCTGGGATGATCCAGCTCTGCTTACACGTGCCTGCTATGTTTCTCATTGGAATATTGGTGGGCTTTTAGTCGTGTTTGGTGTCTAATAAACAGAAAATGAACAGCATTTACTGGGAGCAATGGCTCTGCAATTACGTGCACAAAAACTTAATTGAAAAATAGCCTGCCTTTCCAGTGGAAAATTCCCAACGGGAGTTGCTCACGATCTGATGCGCTGCAGCGACATCAACTGGTAGCGTTGAGAACTGCATCAACTGCACACTGACACATGCATCTTTGTTTTGGGATGCAACAAATCTTGCTTTCCCACTTAACTTACAGAATATTCAGTTTTACAACGTGTTTCTGAGAAAAAAATAATTATCTGTAGTTGTGGTCTCTAAAACTACTGAATTATATTTTCCTAGAATTGCTCCCCTTAATAGTCTAGTGATTCAGCCCTGGAGATGTGTTTGTAATTGCATGGTTTCCAGGTCTAATTATGCTAAACGCATTTGAAGTTTATTGTCTTTAGCATCGAGGGAGAACTGCACAACTCCAATATTAACCGAACTGTCCTCATTTCTTCCTGTCCGACAATTTATAGCGGGATTCAATCAAGTTCCCGTAAGTACAACCGATGAGTTTTACTTTGGTTGACGGGAAAGCACTGGATGTTCAGGCCGCTGTGGGCCTCATCTGGTCAACAGAAAATTTCTACCGTCTTCAGCCACGTCCCATTGACAGATTTTGACCAAAAGCAAATAAATTCAGCGAAAACGAGAGAGAACATTCGAGCAGAACAAAAAATATGCAGTCCACTCTCATTCAAGTCTGTTAACCAAATTATAACATTTACATTTATGCATTAGGCAGACGCTTTTATCCAAAGTACTTACATTGCATTTAAAGCACTTAAATTCTTATCAGTTCTTGCTTTCCCTGGGAATCGAACCCGTTGCAAGCGCCAACGCTCTGTTTGAGCTACAGGAAAAAGCTCAACAGGAAAGCTTATAAAGTCACATTTGAATGCAAGTACATTTTCTTGTTCAACTAGCAATAACATAAAATGGCAAGAAAAAGTCCAAACCTGCATTAGTTGTTCATTATATTTTAAGGTAATATTTATCGGTATAATTATACTGATACTCTGACCCAATCTGTTCCTTGTCAAAGTCATTGAATGAAAACTAATTTGCTTACCATCTAATCTACTCAGGCCTTAATATATGGCCTTGTTTGGTGATAATCATCGATATTCTCTTCCCCTGTGATTGGTCTTAATGTTTTGGCTCATCAGTGTATATTTCAGTCATGACATCTCTCAGAGGGTTTGTATAGAGGGTCTATATAAGTAGGGGGAGCTGGGGGAGGTGGAGGGTTTCTGATTAAACCAGTGCAAACACAGGACCAAACCATAGATATCATATAATAAAGGCTAGATCTCTTACGGCGGCGGAGTCACTTCCGGCATCACCGGCGGCCATCTTGCCACAGGGAAGCTGTGAATTAAGGTGAGTGATCAGCACCCACACAAATCCTCTTATCTCGCTGAAATCTTGACGGATTTACAAACGGTTTGGTTTCTTACAAACGTTATTAACGTGGCTATAATTCTTTCATATGGAAGTCCATTGTTATAATTATTCATATGTATGCAGTGTCATAACTACATCTCTGACGTTTATAACAAACCAAACCGTTTGTAAATCGGTAGAAAATTTAACAAGTTATGGTTATTTAAAAGTACATGCACCATTAACACAATGTTACGAGTGAGCCAGCTCCCTGTGGCAAGATGGCCGCCGTGTGAGGACGTCGACCTCCATTGGCCAGCAGCGCGGACGAGACATCTAGCCTTAACTATATGATATCTATGGACCAAACTATTTAAAAGTTAAGCAGCGAGCTCATGGCTGCAGAATCAGTCCAATCAGCTCGAGCCATGTTAGATGATGTCATTGTTTGCAGATTGCATTGAGAACCTGTCAGTCTGCGCCATCTAGAGTTTTCTGGCTGAATACACAGTATAGAATACTATGGTTTGGCATAATTATTCAGCTCCCATTATGTTATGAAAACAATTTTTCTGAATGTTATCGGAACATTCAAAACGTCCAGTTATTTCTTGTTTATTGGAATGGTAAGGGGAACATTACATTTTATAATTTTGCAGACGTTATAAGAATGTTACTTTTGAACGTTCTTAAACAAGTAGTTAAATATAAAAAAAAAATCCATGAACAATATATTGTTGGTAGAGCAAGAAATGGAACAATACGGATGTCAGATTCACCACATTATCCTTAATTAGCATGTACTTCATTAATGTGTTTATGCTAAGGTATTTGGCTAATTAGCAAAGTCCCATTGATCTCCATTGATGGTCTTTCAAGCTTAAAATAAAAGCGTTTGCATTTTTATTTTGAGCTTGGCAAGTTGTTTTTGCATAATTGTTTTGAAAATGTAATTAAATGATGATTTTCCAGTGTTTCCAGAGTGATTAGTCACATGACGTCTGTGGCTCAGAAAGTCTGAAATAATATCGTAATTTCTACAGGTATTCTAGAACACTGTGTTTATACACGTAACAGTTTTTCACACACACACATTTTAGTGACCCATCCGATCACAGCAGGTCAAATCTTCCTCACTCATATGCCACGTACCCATAGTTTTCATAGTAAATGTGGATTTCTGTTTCCACACCAGCTTTTCCAGTCATCTGTCACTCATCAGCCCAGAAAACAGCACCTAATGACTTTCACAAGTCAACGTGGAATAATTGTTTATAATCCATCAGCCAGCTCTGTTTGAGTTTAAATTGAGAGCTGAGCTCATTTTGCATATGGCGAATTTAAAACCAGCCTAATGTGGAAAATGAAATGCTAGCATTTGAAAAACACATCTTTATTAACAGGTCTGAGAATGCCATGACATCCACATTGACGATGAGGTCATGTTTACACAGCGTCTGCTTGAAGATGAGTCCTAGAATACACACACAGACACACACACACACACACATTCATAAAAATGTTAACGGTTGTCTTTTCCATCTCAGTAAACACCAGACTTAGAGCTGTACGAATAATCGTTAAAGGATTGCAGTCTTGATTCATACATCCACGAGATTTTACGCCTGTTTTTATTAAACAAAATCACACCAGAACAGTTTTCATGTTTAGGTATGAAACGGCTCCACAAACAGTCTTTTCAACCACACAGTTTTATTATTTCTGTGTTACGAATATTCATATTATAACAGAAGGGATAAAAGATTATAGTTCGGATATAAACACTGATGTCTATGGTAGCGATCAAAATAGAAAATCAAGTAAATTGGCACTTCAAATAACGGTTGTATAATTACATCGTTACACCAGTAGGTGGCAACAGTGACGTAAAAATGTATGTCATTGAATCATTCATTCATTCATTCAAGAGATTCGTTCAAAAACGATGATTCATCCTGTAGTGAAACAAGTGAAATATTTATGAGTGAGTCATTGAATCATTCATTCAAGAGATTCGTTCAAAAACGCTGATTCACCCAGTAATGAAACAAGTATTAATGAGTGAATCATTGAATCATTCATTCAAGAGATTCGTTCAAAAACGCTGATTCACCCAGTAGTGAAACAAGTGAAATATTTATGAGTGAGTCATTGAATCATTCATTCAAGAGATTCGTTCAAAAACGATGATTCATCCTGTAGTGAAACAAGTGAAATATTTATGAGTGAGTCATTGAATCATTCATTCAAGAGATTCGTTCAAAAACGATGATTCATCCTGTAGTGAAACAAGTGAAATATTTATGAGTGAGTCATTGAATCATTCATTCAAGAGATTCGTTCAAAAACGATGATTCATCCTGTAAGTAATGAAACAAGTTAAATTTGTATGAGTGAGTCATTGAATCATTCATTCATTCAAGAGAATCGTTCAAAAACGTTGATTCATCCAGTAATAAAACAAGTATTAATGAGTGAGTCATTGAATCATTCATTCAAGAGATTTGATCAAAAACGCTGATTCACCCAGTAATCCAACAAGTGACATTTTTATGAGTGAGTCATTGAATCATTCAAGAGATTCGTTCAAAAACCTGATTCACCCAGTAATGAAACAAGTATTAATGAGTGAGTCATTGAATCATTCATTCAAGAGATTCTTCAAAAAACATTGATTCATCCAGTAATGAAACAAGTATTAATGAGTGAGTCATTGAATCATTCACTAAAACCGGTGTATACAAATTGTTTTCCATCAGATCAATTAAACATTTTTAAATGAACTGCAGCAATTAACATTTTGTCAGAACCTCCAGTAAATGACTTTTTTTTTTGGTTGTTGTTGTTTGTTCAGAATCGTGGAAGAGTCGCAATCTCTATTTGAATCATGATTTCTCAATTTAAGTAGATCTTCTTCCGTCGACTGCAAGATCACCAGACCAAACAAAACATGCTTCATTTCAAAAGCTTTATACACAATATAGGAGCGTCCCAATTCACGTACTTATGCACTATTCTACAACGTCTGTATAAATTATTCTAATTCATGTTCTCCCAGGCGACAAGTGCTAATTAAATAATCAAAACAGACTGCGTTGAAAGGTTAGGAAACCAACAAACTACCTCAGGCTGCTTTAAAAAACGTATTTAGCATGTTTAAATGCAATTGCACCCGTCCTGGTGGATAAATAAAGATGATTTTCTCATGGAAAAAAAAAGAGATTATATTAGCTCACAAACGCTACAGGCTAAGCTAACAGGCCAGGTAAGCTGTCATTATCCGAAGCGAATCATGTTATTAAGATGTCACACGGTAGCCAGTTTAATGTGTACTCAACTTGATTGATTGCGTGAGAGCTTCATGTGATAATGGAAATATCTCACGAGCGATTATGTTTTATGTTTTCTTTGACAAGGAGCACTAGCTTCCATTTCAAGCCTCACGTCACTGCTAACCCAAACCCAGGGGTGCGAATAATCACACAAGACCGCTGAACACATTCAGATCTAAAACAGCATCGGCCCTTTTCTCGCCCTTAATGATGGATGATTTAAAGTGCCCAGCTTTCTTTGCGGCGTTTCAGTCTTCAGAAACATCCACACGTATCACATTAGTGCCAGGCCGAAGGCTGACCAACAGTTGCACCATGTTTGGATTTCGCGTGAAAGAAAGATGTGTGATCGCCAAGTTCTCCAAGCCACAATTTAATACACACGTCTACATTTACTGCAGATTTTGTGCTGAATGTAAAGCGGCAACATCTAATATTGTATAAACAATAATGAATAATGACGTGTGTGTGTGTGTGTAAGACTGATTTCAGTAACACCGATGGACATCTGAGTAAAAAATGGCGCTGTTCTCCATTTAAGGTTATTATTTTTTTGGTGCTAAAATACTTTCTTCTATCCCAGTTTATTTGGATAGTAATTATTTCTAATGGGGAGTCTGTAAATAAATACATTTGCGTGCCATAACATAAATAATAGGAAAATAATATCCTTTTTACGACACTATTAATGGTTTTCTGTCTTGCATTTTATCTCTCAAAATGATTGATGATTGATTCATTTTAAAAATGTGGAAATTAGCATAAATAAATGCAGACTAGTACAATACGTAACACTTGACCCGACTTGAACTCTGTCAACTAGTAAATCATGCTGTCGTGTTCTCTTGTGTTCGGATGCTGGTGTTTGGGAACACAATCTAAAGTCTTTGACTTTAAAAAACAACATTTGAGAAGCTGCAATGCGATTGGTCCGCTGGTTAGTCCAGTTATCCAATCACATCCACTGTTGAGGCGAAGTCACGTGAGTTTTTGTTTTCCACACCGAGGGATTTATTTTGTAAATGTGTTTACATTTGTAGTTTATGTGCATCTCTTCTTATCGGATCATTTTTTTTTTATCTGCCTTAAAGTCTTAAACCAGACGCTAGATTGCATTGATCATTATGGAAATGATCCGGATATGCAAATTTGCCCTTTTTCTAATATATCTGAAGTAATTTTGCATCTCCAGTGAATGTATCTTGATTTAAGAATGTTTAAATATTTTTGTACTGGAAAACAAGACAAAAACCCCATGCATTTCTTTGCAGTGTGCAGCAAATCCCCACTGATGTAAGTTGCGTTGATTTGAACCGACAGCTTTAACTAGGGTTTTCCAGAAGTGTAGCAAGACAAATGATTTCATAAACAGGTGCATGACACCACAAGGTAATTATACACTAGATAATGGGGAATTAAGGGAGAGGTGATAAATCAATATTCTCTTACACCGACTGCGGCAGTATGTAAAATTACTCTAGACTCCACATCATATTTCAACCAGGAGTTCAAACCACATTCCCGTTATGCCCCGTTTGGCAGCTGTATTGTTGGGTCCATGTGCATGCAATGTGTAATTGAGAATTTGCTTTTCCTTCACAGGCATCATTCTTCAGAAAGGTCAGATGCGGTTGGCGTGAGTGGCTCGCATTGTGTCCGGTATCGACGTGATCTCATCATGCTGCAAAAATAATCAGTGGCCTATTTCTGTCTTGTTTTCCAGTGCAAATATCTAAACATTCTTATAGCAAGATACTTGAGAAGCTAAATGACTTTGAAATATTAGGACTGAAAAATGGATCAAAGTTTATTGTTAAAAACAAGAAAAAAATATCTGCCAATGAGGTCGGAAAAATTATTTTGGCTCTGAACCCTATCACAATGCTCAAGAAATCCTCATTTAAAAAAAGTGATATGATCAAAATGTAATGACAACATTGCTTTAATTTATCAAAATAAGTTAAGCATTTTTCAACAACAAAAAAAAAAAGTTATACAAGACTCAACTCTGAGTCATTTGAATGTAATTTAAGTTGAAATGACTCAAAAATCCAAGTTGATTTTACTTAAATTTAAGGCAGCAACTTTTTTTTTCTTGTTATGAGATAAAAAGGTTAAGTCCAGTTCAAAGATGGATTATTTTCCTTGTTTTGACCCAGAATTGTTTTAATCAAAATATAGAAGCAAAATTATGTAAGATATTAGGTCCTGATTCTGAAAAACTGATCAAAATTAAGTTAATTTATGCATAAAACAAGAAAAATATCTGCCAGTGGGGTCAGAAAAATAAATTTATTTTAAAGGGACAAGTTTATTTTTCAAACCCCATTGGCAGACATCTTTTCTTGTTTTTAATCACTTGATTTCGATAAAAAAAGTTCAGTAAACAAGACCAGCTACAGTATCATGTCATTTTACTTCTTGAGTAAATTTGATTTAAGAATGTTTAGATATTTGTACTGGAAAACAAGACAAAAATGTTATTATTTTTTTTTGCAATGTCATCTTTGGCTAGAAACTACCAACCCTTTATCGCAAATACGAGTTTCCTAGTCGGAAATCTGACACGAACGCCCTCTCTCGGGTCGTATTTACTGCTGGGAAACTCAGTTGGGCGTGCCATAGACTTCATGGTATTTACTGGTCTTCTTTTTTTGTTTTTTCCACAACAGCTACAGTTCATCGCCTTCTATTTTTGTTAAAGTAGAGCATATTGACATACATGAATAATCATTTGAAGCATATTGAATGTTTTATACACAGCAAAAATAGCATGTATTTGTCCGAAATTCCAGAATCATCAGCAAACTGACTATTTAGATGGCAATGCCAATGTTTATATGGCTCTACTTTTTATTCAAAATTAAATATTTTCAGTACATTTTGGCTCTTCCTCAAGAATTAAGCAAGAATAAATCTGGTCTCCTCCATGATTCCCATTCTTTCCGACAACAAAACATCTGAACGCAACACACTCGAAATTTCCGATAGCAGGTGAAGGCAACAGACATTGTACTCTCATCAGAAACAAAGCGTATAGTGGGCTTTTGGAGTCGGACCCTGATGCAAACTGAACCTCATCTGCAAATAGAAAATTAGCTTCTGAGGGTTTCTACATGACTGGAACATCGCTCCCTATTGACTTCTGTACGGATCCTTATCCAAGCTCTCAAAATGTGGCATTCGGGCTTTGGCGAGCAGCATCACAACCTCAAGAAGAAGAAAAAAAGCCTGCTTTCCACTAAAGACATGCCCAGCATTCAGACTCGAGGTAATCGTGCTGAGAACAGAAGCCAGACTGTGGACTCGGCCCGGCGTATCTGCATACACTGCTCCTGGGTTTGAAAACGAACATGACTCGGCATTCATTATCCATACCAAACTGTGCATGGATGGAAGAGAGTTTGGGATTTATGTCGCTCCAGGTTGCTGATTTTATGTTGTGCAAGTCTAGTAAAGGTCGCCTAGATAATCCAATTTGAGGTCAATCAAGTCTAACCAAACGCTTTCCATTACAGTAGCGCTCATTGTCAAAGGTGGTCGACGGCACAGCAAGCTGATGTAAGTGCTGCTTTTTTTGTAACTAGAGAATAAACACTGGGTCACTTCATCTCTCTGATTTGTTTAAACGGTCTGCCACATAAATGTGTTCTCCGCAAAATTAATATTAGGGTACGTTTACATGATAACGATGTGCTTAAAATAGACAAGTTTTTCCTTTGAGTTTTCCACGTACAAACGACACCATTGTAAGAACGATCCCCATTCACACGGATCCGCAAAAACGACTAAAAACTGCTGTATTTGCTGCCAGGCCAGTAGATGGCGATCACACACTATAATCTGAACACGTAATACGCATGTGCATGACGTCATCGTTTTCAGAAATTCACGTTTTTGTTGTTTACACCTTTTTTAGGCCCCCAAAACGCCGTTATTGTTTAAACGAAAGGCCAAAACGCATAAAAAGTTTTACGTTTTTTGTTGAAAACGGTGTCATGTAAACAGAGTTCACGTCAATGAAAACAACAGATTTGTGCTTCACTTTATTTGTCATCAGCTAATTTCAAGATCAAAGAACACAATAGGAGAAAGAGCGGCATTAGCACTGGTAAGATCATGAAAAGACCAGGTGTAAATACCCTCCGCATCATAGTTATAGAAATAAAAGTTCCCCTACGAACATTTTTCTGGTTGCCTTCGCACTGCCAGTGGAAACTTTACCTGGTCATTTATCTCCTGCCGCTCTGGTTGTTGTGCGGGACTTTTATTTTGCACAGAATAAAATATTTTAAAAGATAATTGTGACATTTATCTCACAATTGCGACATTTATCTCACAATTGCGACATTTATCTTATTTATCTTATCTTATTTATCTTAATACGACATCTTTTATTTCTCAGAATCACGTGTTATAAAGTCAGAATTGTGACAAAAGTACACAATTGTGAGAGAAAAAAGTCTGAATTGCGCAATTATAAACTCGCAATAAACTCGCAATTCTGACTTTTTTCTCTCACAATTGTGTACTTATGTCACAATTCTGACTTTATAACACGTGATTCTGAGAAATAAAAGATGTAAACTCCCAATTGTGAAATAAATGTCGCAATTGTGAGATGAATGTCGCAATTGTGAGATAAATGTCACAATTATCTTTTAAAATATTTTATTCTGTGTCAAAATAAAAGTCCCGCACAACAAACATTTATAACTCACAATTGTGACTTTATATCACGCAATTCTCAGATAAAAAGTCAGAATTGTGAGATAAAAGTCTCAATTACCTTTTTTATTTTTTATTCTGTGGCGGAAACAAGCGTCACAGTAAACAGTGCTACTCACTCAAGAGACTTTGATGCTAGAGTGCTCTGTGGGATTTTATTTCACTTGTTTTATCAGGTGAAATTTGAGCACACTAGATTTGAGGAGTCATTCATGCCTATGAGTTATGCAATTAATTTAGAAACTTAAAGTGAGTGGGTTAGTTTAGATCTCCAGCCCTAAATATGAGAATTATCAATAGTGATGCAGTTTTTATTATGATTGTCTGCAGAAGCTTGCTGTAGGAGGCCTGTAAGGGCTCGAGCCGTGGACAACCAGAGGCAAACCGAGACGCCTCTCTCGGGTTTGGCATCCCGGATAAATCTGTTTCCCTGTCCGGGAGAGGGGCTTCCAGCTGAACCAGCTCCTACACAAACACAACCTTGCCCACTGGCTGATTTTATTTAGCCATTGGTCAAGAGTACTTAATAATATTTAAAGAGACAGAAAGACGTCGCTTCGCCAAAACAAAAAAAGCTTAGTTAACTTCTCTGTACTCCAGGATTCCCAGAGAATGAGTGAAATGTAAGGAAGCAGACTCTATTGGGAGCGTTCAGCTGCTTATGACAAGCTCAGGAGGAGCAGGAGAATTACGTCAGATTAGCGCTGATGGCGATCTAGTGGTCAAAAGCCGGAGAGTCTAGTTACCGGCAATGACAGACTTAAATACCCAGAACTCCAATATATGCGTGTTATTTTTCTGGCCTGTACTGGGATATTATGATGACGAACCCCATCACAGATGTAAAGTACATTTATGTCAAGTATTATCAAGTATATGTTACACTGCAAAAAATGCTTTTTTTGTCTTGTCTAAACATTCTTAAATCAATATACATTTACTTGTGATGCTAAACGACCTTAGATATTATGTCTTGTTTTCTAAAAAAAATATGAAAATGAAGTGAGAAAAATTACTTGTTTTCAGTTCTAGGTGTTTGATAGGGAATTGATAAACGTTTGCTAGGGTGTTGTAGATGGTTGCTAGGCTGTTGCTATATTGGTGCTGGGGTGTTCTAAGTAATTGTTACAGAATTGCTAGATTTTCCTGTAGCTCAAACAGTAGAGCGCTGGCGCTAGCAACGCCAAGGTCATGGGTTCGATTCCCAGGGAAAGCAAGAACTGACAAAATGTAAAATGTGTACCTTGAAGCTGGGGTGTTCCAAGTAGTTGAATTGCTAGATGGTTGCTAGGGTGTTGCTATATTGGTGCTGGGGTGTTCCAAGTAGTTGAATTGCTAGATGGTTGCTAGGGTGTTGCTATATTGGTGCTGGGGTGTTCCAAGTAGTTGAATTGCTAGATGGTTGCTAGGGTGTTGCTATATTGGTGCTGGGGTGTTCCAAGTAGTTGAATTGCTAGATGGTTGCTAGGGTGTTGCTATATTGGTGCTGGGGTGTTCCAAGTAGTTGAATTGCTAGATGGTTGCTAGGGTGTTGCTATATTGGTGCTGGGGTGTTCCAAGTAGTTGAATTGCTAGATGGTTGCTAGGGTGTTGCTATATTGGTGCTGGGGTGTTCCAAGTAGTTGAATTGCTAGATGGTTGCTAGGGTGTTGCTATATTGGTGCTGGGGTGTTCCAAGTAGTTGAATTGCTAGATGGTTGCTAGGGTGTTGCTATATTGGTGCTGGGGTGTTCCAAGTAGTTGAATTGCTAGATGGTTGCTAGGGTGTTGCTATATTGGTGCTGGGGTGTTCCAAGTAGTTGAATTGCTAGATGGTTGCTAGGGTGTTGCTATATTGGTGCTGGGGTGTTCCAAGTAGTTGAATTGCTAGATGGTTGCTAGGGTGTTGCTATATTGGTGCTGGGGTGTTCCAAGTAGTTGAATTGCTAGATGGTTGCTAGGGTGTTGCTATATTGGTGCTGGGGTGTTCCAAGTAGTTGAATTGCTAGATGGTTGCTAGGGTGTTGCTATATTGGTGCTGGGGTGTTCCAAGTAGTTGAATTGCTAGATGGTTGCTAGGGAGTTGCTATATTGGTTCTCTATTTTGATCGCTACAGTGTTTATATCCAAACTATAACCTTTTATCCCAGAACTTCTGTGATAATTTGAATGATTGTGAGACAAGAAATAATGATCCTGTGTGGCTAAAAAGACTTTATGTAAAGCTGTTTCATACCTAAACATGACAACTGCTCTCTAAAATTTAAATATCCCGTTGTGATTTTGTCAAAGGTTTAAAAGACTCAAATTTGAATTGGGATTGCCATCTTTAAACGATTAATCGTGCAGCTAACATTGAACAGGGTTACTACTATATGTGGTTTTGGTTCTCAACTAAATGTATTTTAATTTAGGAATGTTAAGATATTTGTACTGGAAACAAGACAAAAACAGAAGTAAGGATATCATTCTAATAACAGTTGTTCGGTCACTGGTGAAGCATCTGTGTAATTGCAAAACAACCACGTTTGCGGCACATATACATGCTGAGGCTAACTGGAACAGTTAACCAGCCAAACCCTGACCTAATGACAGTCTGGTAAATCACCGTCTTTACTCCTCTGCTTTGCCCAAGTCAGTTGTGTCATCTGCCTGCGCTAGATACACATAAATTAACTCAAGACAAATGAAATGAGTCAAAGTGTGGTTTTCCGCAGGACATTTGTGTAAACTCAGCTATTAGCGTTTACAGTAAATAGAGGTTGATCAGTTCACTGACTCGCACGGTTTGGTATTCAGGAACATTGTTATTCATCTTGTCGTTTATTAGGCTTTTTGTTACTCTAACAATGAGTACACTGTGCCTCATGTAATCTTATATCAGAATAAATTCCTCTCCCTCTATAACAGCGACATCTCTTCTCTCCTCTGATGATGAGGGCGGGGCAACCTGTCACTCACATGAGATCCACCAATAGCAAAACACAACCATCCAATCAATTTCCTATGGACAAAATCAAGCCCCGCCCACATTTGTTCTTGTTCCAGAGGCGTTTCACTCGGATATACGTCACAACAGGGAAGAAAACACTAGTGCAACTTCCTTTTTCATGCTGACTTTAATATTTTGGCTTTGTTCTAAAACCTAGTTTTGCTGTCTACATAGGCAGTTACCTTCCAAGGGGCCGTTTACACGACACCGTGGACAACTTTAAAAAGGGACAACTTTTATTCGTTTTGGCCGTACATTTACACTACGATGGTGTTTTGGGGGGGCCTGAAAACTCAAACTTTTGAAAACATGTTTCAAAGTGCAAGTTTTTGAAACCTTTATAGTTATCGTCTTCGTGTAAACTACAAAAACGTGTAGTTTAAGTCATAGGCGCGTAGTTTTATTACAAAGTGACATCGCCACCTACTGGCCTGGCATGAATAATACAGCATTTTTAGTCGTTTTCGCGGATCCGTGTGAACGGGGATTGTTTTGACAATGTTGTCGTCTGTACGTGAAAAATGCGAAGTGAATTTTTTTTCCATACATTGTTGTTGTGTAAACGTACTATAAGACTGCATCATAGATGAAATAGAAATGATCAGAGGTTTGATCATAGATCAGAAATGAAACCTCATAAATGATCAATCTGGAACACTTAGCAGGCAGAAAATTGCCCGACATGCACAGAAGATTTGACCATTGATTTCAATAGTGTTTGGTATCAGCATGTTGCAAGGAATGTGATTCAAATTCTAATAAGCATACAAATTAGGGATGCACGATATATCGGCCACCATATCGGTATCGGCCGATATATGTTAATTTTCAATGTTATCATTATCGGCCCGATAAGAAAATTTGGCCGATATATTAAGCTGATAAATAATGTATTATTTCCTTCAGCTGAGACACTTCAGATGCACACTGTTCACCATGATGGTTTTGAATTGCTTGAAATATGATTGGAATCACTTAAAAGAGGAAAACACAGTTCAGCGCAACATGTGCAGCGCAATCTGTCATATCGGCTACATATATTTATAATGAGAACATTATAATTGTGTGTTTGGGTCATGGCTTTTAATGGTGAGGCTTTTGTTTTTGTACTCAGGCTCTCAAAAATTAGATAAAAATTTGGGTTTAGATTTATCAGCCAATATATCGGTTATCGGCTTTCAAATTCAAAGATTTATCGGTTATCGGTATCGGCCAAAATGTTCATATCGGTGCATCCCTAATAAAAATGCAATATTGGTAAAACTGAATGAATTCCAGCGTGCTTTTAATTTCTACTCGCATTAAGGTTTTGGAACAGAGCCAATGCATCAGAGTAAGCGCTAGTTAACAGTGTTTAAAAGCCGTTTATGTTGCATAGGGGAATTTCACATCTCGCAACAAGAGTTTATAACCTACTGCGTTTCGTTTATAATACAATATCTTTAATAGCAACTCAACAAAGCTACTGTAAGCTATGCTAGCCATTCATGGAGAAGCAATTTGTGTGCATTCGACCTGTTTGTCTTTATATGACATCATCCTTTGTCCCTTTTGAAGTCCTTTTGGAAACGCATTTCGACTCAAATAAAGCGCAAAACCGTCTGCACGCACACCAACATGTGGCGTGAAAATGCAGTGACATGCCATCCTGACAATTGGATTTCATAAAAGCGTTGTCCTTTAAACATTTTAATGAAGCTAAATCAAAAAATTACGGCCATGGTGACAAACAAGACCATGGTTTTATGCGGACGCTTCAAACACCGCCTCGCCGCAACAATCACCCCCTGAGCGACTTTATATTGAGTTTCAATCCGTCAAGCGACCATCTGGTGTAACTGTGAGCTTGTTTTGAAGTGCGCTCTTAAAACTGTAAAAGAAGGGATGTCAAGGAACAAACATTGCTGTGGTTTGTTGGGTTTTCTCTGTCAACAAAAATGAACCATCTGAACAGATGAGTGACATACTAGTGCCATTAACAGGAAGTACTGGAGAATCATTACTTCATAAGTGTGTGTGTGTGTGTGTGTGTGTGTGTCCATCTGTGTGCCGCCACGTTTACATTTGTAGGCCTCAGTTTTTGTCTCACAATCTCTCAATTGTTTCAGATTCAATGGAGAGCAAATGGAGACTTTTGCTCAAGTCAGATGTTTCTCCTCATTTAACATCAGCTGGACGGTTGCTAGACAGTGGGTCAGTGGTTTATGTTCAATGATATATTAATATGCAAGCACTATTTACTTCTAAAGCTGTTTTTTGGTCTAATTCTATGCTGTACACATCAGTAATACCTTTATTTGAGGGCTTTTATATAGACCATTGCAATTCATTTCATTGCATTTTTTTATTTAAAAAGGTTAATTTTGCATATTGTTGAGCCTTTATATAGTTCAGTTCATGTTGCCACGGCAAAAAGTGATTTTCTTAAAGGGATAGTTCACCCTAAAATTAAAATGAAGTCATTCAATTCAATCATTTACAAACACTTTATTAAATCAGATCTTCAATTTAATAATTTACTCACCCTGGTGTTGTTCTAATGCCGTGTGAACTTCTTTCTTTTATGGACCCCAAAAGGAGGATTTTAAACGTCAGCAAACATGCCGTGTATTTCAAGTGTTCTGGGGGTTTATGATAGGGTTTGGTGAAAAACAAACCAATATTTAATTTGTAATTTAACACAATTTTGCAGTCTAGCACAGAAGACCAATGGCCAAGGTCATAAATGTAGTTAAATAGTACATGAAATTTTGGGTTTGATTTTCACCAAACCCTATCGTAAACCCCCAGAACACTTGGAATCATTGAAATCATCATTCTGTGATACTTTTGCATCTTTTTTAAGCTGGTCTCTATTCATTGCCATTATATAAAATTATATTAAAACTCAACTTTGATCACCAAAATGGCATATTTAAAAAAAATTCCTTGAAAAAAATGATTCATGCCTTAAATATCTTGAATGTAAATCGACACCCTTGCCACACACACACACACACACACACACACACACACACACACACACACACACACACACACACAATACCACCCAAAACAGTATGAACACATGTAGAATTGAAAATTTCTCGTGTTGCCCCAGCAACGTTTTTCTACTAAGAACACTGGGTATTAATTATAAGCTTTAAGGTATTAGTTTCTCAGAATATGCTTATTAAATGTACTCCATATAATCCAGTGAAATCATATGTGTAATCCTGGGCGGTTGCAGTGAGATGTTTGCTCTTTACCACAAGGGGGAGTGTTGTTTTCTCACTGCATTGAATCTCTTGCTGAACCTGTACAGAAACCGCATGATAGTTGACTTCAACATAGATATGAACTTAGCTTTTATATATATTAAATGCATGAATGCATAATATATAAAATGCAACTGCTGATATATTAAATCTCTAACTGCTTGAGTTATTAAGTTATATAAATATGCATCTTTTTAATCTCTTATCAGCAGATTTGGTGATTATTATTTTTTTGTCTCTGATTTGATTTGCTTGGCACAATTCAATCAACTCAGTTGTTGACGTACAGTAGGATTACAGAGCTATAAAATGAATGCCTTTTGAAGACTTTTTGATCTTGAGACATTGTTGAGATCTCTTCTGAAGCTCTCGAGGAGACACATTTCTTTGCTGCCCATTTAACCTAAAACGATTGCGATATTAAACATCCTATGGGAATGCATCCATAAAATCAACAACTGGTTCAAATGCATCGCTTAACATAATGTTTGCACCCACAAAATATGTTTTATGGAGGCACACAGCATTCTAATCTGTTAGAAAACCAACCTCTGCTTCAAATGCATCGCTTAACATGAGGTTTGCACCCACTAAATATCTTTAAATGTGTAAAGGGACCGAACCAAGAAAGAAAATCTAGTTCCCGCCTCCCCCGAGTCATGAAATATCAACCGTGAAACGTATGCATGGAATGATCACTTGATTGTGCAATAGACTTACAGCCAATTTCATTATGAAAAGAGAGGGTTGAGCCACGAAACCTTTCATTTGCGGTCTGTGCAGCCAAAGCACGTGTTTCACGCTCTCATCTGTGAGTGTAAGCTGAAGAGGCGTGGATAAAGCTTGAGTTACCTGCCCTAGACTTTCACCTGCGGAGAAATGGAAAGAATTTAACAAACCAGCAGCAGTCGATGAGCCTGGAACATAAAACCGTCGGCATTCCACCAGAGAGAGAGAGAGAGAGAGAGAGAGAGAGAGAGAGAGAGAGAGGAGGAACTTGACGCTCACGGCAGGTTCACCTGAAAACATTCAATTCGCTCCTCCTTGAAAACACAGCGTTTGTAAAACCCTCAATCTTGCTTTCAAACCCGAGAACGGGACGGCAAAGCATCCTCGATCTGAACCCTGACTATGGCTCTCAGATTTCTAACTTTACAGGGAATCAGAAAGACCCGTCGGAGAGACCGAAACAGCGTGTTTGCCTGCGCAGGTGGAACGGAGTGGCCGATGTGAGGTGGATTTCTGCACTGAACGGACATCATGGTCAGACCCCTACGCTTGTGGATCTTTAACGTGCTCCTGTGTTTCGGCCTCATCTATTCTAGACTCGGGTGAGTGGAGGAGATGCATTATGTATATGCACTTAAAACGCAATGCAAACATGTAAAGTGCTTCTTCTGGAACATGATGTTTACATTTGGGTAGTTGATGCATTACGTCAAAATCAACAGCATGATTTAAGTTAAGTTCAAATTAAAGCACTTTCTTTGAATCTATTCTGCCTTCACTCTTTTTAAATGGTCCCGCGATATGATTAAAAATACAAATATGAGATAATAAAGATGCATTAGCAACAACAACAGCAAAAATGCTGTATATATAGTCTTTGGTGAATTATTGCACGTCACACTAAAGAACTTGTCCACTTAGCTCAAGCATTTTATGTCATCTATCTGTTTTCTAATGGCAGAAAGTAAATATTAGGCAATTTAATGCATATATTTATGCATTTCGCTTTAAAACACTAACTCTAAATTGAACAAATGTGACATTTCGGATCACATTTGTTGAATAAAATCATGAAGAAATAACTTTTTTTTGGTTGTGTTGTGTTCTGCACTTTAATATAGAAGTTTGCATTGCAATTATTGCCATTATAAACACATGTATGTACTAAAATTGATTTCAGATCTGAACACCTGATGCAGTTTTGAAAGATTGAGGGGTTTAAGGTTGTCGTGTGAGTGAATATGATCTTTACAGCTATTTTTCACCATGTTTTTCTGAGTTAACCTGTTTGCAGGAAGATTCATCTGTGGTTTACTCTCTTTCTCTTGCTTTCACCTCTATACCCTCAGTAATAACAGCATGCCGAGTTGTATTTCCACATTCCTTCACCCTCTAGTTTTGCAAGACCTCACCTGAATTCTTTAGGGATTTGTTCGTATTCCAACAGAGGGTCGCCTGTCATCTAGTCTATTCATCATTTACTTTTTATATATTTAACTCTTTGCTCTCGTTTATTTTGTTTGTGCTGAGCATTTGAGAAACTATACTCTCGGCAATGCAAAATGTAATTAGCATATCATATCTAGATCTGCGTCTGCCTTTCTGCATGCACAAACAGATGAAGGATCATAGTTTTATCCATCTTTTGAAGTGGAATCCATTCATGCCGCAGTTATTTACCCAAAACAGGTGATTATATACAGCTTACGGTAACTTATAAAATAGAACTTTTTTTCCTCCTCATTTTTGGCCTCTTGCAAGCGCGTTTGTCATTATGTCAAAGCTCTGAGATTAATCATGCAATCTTTAGAAGACAGAAGATTGCTCCCAAGACCTCATATGACTGAAAGCATGCCTTGAGATCTTCAGATAATGTGGGGTCTCGTCAGGTCAAACCTGTTTTGTCACCCCTGAGGCTTGATATCTGTCACTATACCCCCTTCACCCTCTTTCTCCAACATGACATATAGGCTACAGCACATGCAGGTACAAGCATAGCATTTCACTCAGCGCATTAATAAAGCTGGCCTACAGATTTATAGCTTGTCTTTGGACTAGTGTAGGCTATATGTTAACTTCTACTTGGTTTTTGTTTTCTTCTAAAAAGGTTTTGTCTTCATGGCTAGTTTCCTAGTTAAGATCTCAAGTCAAAATAGGAATGCGATGAGCTCGTAATCACGACTTCGCAAGTGGGAAGTAAGATATTTCCGAGCACGTGAAGGCAGCACTAGTGATTCAATTAGTACCTATAAACAACAACAACAAAAGTTTAGTAGGTAGGCTATACAAAAAAATCAAAAAATAAACGGTTCTGCTGTTGCTACAAGACATAATCTAGTGGAAAAGTAAACAAAGTGAAAAGTAATCTCAGAATGTTCTGTCAATTCAAAGATTCTAACAGAAAACTCGAGATCCTACTTCCGCGGCGAATTCAATTTTAGTCAGCGAGCCAAGTGAAAATAACCTAGGATTTATTTGCATAAAAGTAAGATGGTTGAGTGAACACCAAAAAAGATGAGTGAGGAGAGTAGCTATATTTTCACCTAGTAGCCTAAATAAATGCTCACGAACACAAGTCACGTCGCTAAATAGATAAGCAACCGCTATGGACAGAATACGTATTTGTTTATCACATTATTAACTTAGAAAGTCTTCAAAAAAGTAGGCCTATGAGGCGGCTAAAATTACAATTTGGTTTGCGCGAGACTAGACGAAACCCAACACATTTCGCGCTAAAAACTACAACGCAGCCTTGGAAGAATTCGCACAACGTCTGTGCAATAAATACATTAGAGACTTTTGTGATAGTATTTAAACCTTTAAGTGACGCTGTGCTTGCTTTAGGGAGCCTCGGTTACCTCTCCAGCGGGCACGGGCGCGATGGCAGTCAGTGTGGCCCCTAGTGGCCCCTTTATCCAAAAGTGGGCGGATGGTGGTGTGATGGTGCCGTCCTCTGCCCAATGGCAGCCCGGAGTCTCCGGAGAGGAGAGAGCCACTTCTGTTTCCATCCCCGAATCCCCCCAAAACCATCAGCCCGCTCCGACAGAACGAACTGCGCGATGACACAGCGCGTCTCCTTCGCACACACACGCGTCTGGGAGTTACGCGCCGCGTAAAGGAAGCTCCGTTACCGAACATCACGGGAACTAAACGCGTTTTTTCTCTCAGCCCGTCAGAAAAGCGTCCGTTCGCTCCATATGTCACCATGATCCTCTTCTCATCGCGCAGCGTGCTTCTGTCTGTCTACTACCCGCAGATCTTCCTCATCCTCACCAGCGGGAGCTACCTGTAAGTTTACTAACCTCGAAATCGGTGTATTTCACGTTCATACAAAACCAGGCGAAAGTTTGGGCACATTTGACTGTTTCTAACGATGGCAGAGATGTTACATTGGGTTTACAGACATATATACAGCAAGCTTATTTACAAAACTAACATTAAAATGCATGTTTTGAGCTGTATTAGTTGCACAGTTGATGGAAAACCACTTAACAAGTGTTTAGCATGAATGGGATCTCCTGTAATACTGTTTTAAAACGCATCCCTCACAAAATCCCAAAGGAACATAGACTTTAAACGGAAAGCTTTATAGTGACTGCAAGCTTTTGTGGCAATTTCCATGTGTACAGGATTCCTTTTGGAATTTGGAACTTAATGGTAAATTCAGTTGTAATCAAATAAGATCCCATTGGATGAATCTTATCTTAAAAAAAAAAAATTCTTATTTGAGTCTTATTGCATTGAATACTGGACAGACACTTATTTGAGTCTTATTGCATTGAATACTGGACAGACACATTTAGGGTAGTTTTCATTTGTGTGATATATATTGGTTACTACATCATTCCCAGACTTTTTTTTTTTTAGCATGTTACTATTATACTATAATGTTAATAGTCACAACAGAGAACAAGTAGACACGTCCAAACCTTTGACTGACTGTGTACAATGATGGATTAATAAAACATTAACATTTCGTATTGATCTATAGGGAGACTTCTGTGTCGGGAGGGAGTTTTCTTGAATGAACTCGTGATAGATTGAGCAAATATGGTAGTTAATATTTAGATAAGCTTAATGAATGATGTCATGTTGATGGTGTTGAGAAGCTCCACTTGTGCTCATGCGTTCAAATGCAAGATTCGGTTTAATTTAATGAATAGTTTGATTTCTTGATAAGTTCATGATGCTACAATGTAAATAATGTTGGATTTTTAGGGACCTCAAAAGTTTACAGGTTTTATTCAAGTCATGCAGATTGTTTAATATGACTAGTCCTTTTTTAGAGTCAGGATAGATAGAAATACCTCCTTTTTATTTGTTACAGTGTTGAAGAGGATGTTAAAGTGCAGATCTGGTCCTGGTTGGGAAATGTAAGTGTTGTTCAGTGTTGAAGTTGAATGGGAGAGAATTTCATTTGGCCACTGAGTGGCAGAGAAGTTCAGTAAGATTCATATATAAAGTGTGTGTGTGTGTGTGTGTGTGTGTGTGTTCAATTATGAGTTACTTTGGTTCTACAGACAGACGGTTTCTCAGTTGAACCTTCACCTGCTGTAAAGCACCAGGATCAATGTTACACCTTTTGCATGGAAATGCTATTGATTGCATTAATACTAATGAAGTATGGGGGCTAGTAGTCACACATGCAGTTCATGTTTATTTCTGTTTAGTCACAAACCTCAAAGTCTTGAGTACAAACAAGCAATTAAACATTACATCTGTTATTGCTGGGGCAAGTTGCCACACCATAAGGGGTATCCAGTCATATTAAAAGCTATTCAAAGACCTTTCAGCATAATGTAAACAGTAAATGAGGATGAAAAATGATGAAACAGCAAAAATGTAGAAGTAAACATACATGCATTTGGCCAACACAGGTATTATTAATTAGCATATTGAATAAAATGCATGTGACAACTTGCACACACACAAAAAAAAATCAGATATATAGTTGTTTTTGTGGGTTTATTGTGTTAAACATACTGGAATTTTACTTTGGCAGACAGAATTCAGAAAAGTATGACTTCTAAAAAGTTAACAGACAACACAAAAGCATTGTTAGAGAAAACAAGTGTTTGTGTAATTGGACTTTTAAATGTAAAGCTTTATAGTTACTGAGATAAAGCCCTTATGATAATTGCCATGTGTGACATCTAGTCCCAGTCTCCCCTATATTTACATGGAGCTCCACAAAATAATTAGTGTTACTTCTGTAAAAAAGTAATGTGAACATTGATCTCACCTCGTGAGCTTCTGACAGCGATGCATTTGCTCTGTGAAAATCATTTTTCTGGAGGACCCCAAACTCAATTTTTAAAATAGATGTGGCTTTTTGTTGCCATTTAAGCGGGTAAGTCTATGTATAGCGTTGGTTTGCACATCACGAACGACACCATTGTTTGCTTTTACATTTTAAACCCTCTTTATTCGGCACAGTGCAAATTCGATACATTTTGTGGAATTAATGGCTTTTAAAGGGAGGTTGAAAAGGAAGTCCGTGGCTTTCGCTAATAGTTATGGGCATGTTTGAGTTTTTTTTGGGACGAAAACGCATCAGGGAATCTCTCAGAGGGTGAATCTACTTCATCTGAATTGTTTTTAATAGTTTTATGAGGAAAATTTGGTGTGGGAAAAGTAAAAAAAAAAAAAAAAAAGATTTCATATTTTTAAAAAAAAAAACAAAAAATATATTGCATACTTTAAATACAAAAATGCAAAAATTATGTTTTTTCTCAGTATTTTTGTCTTGTTTTCCAGTACAAATATCTAAACATTCTTAAATCAAGATATTTTTACTTGAGATGCTAAAAAATCCATTACATATTTAATCTTGGTTTCATACAAATGTAGCTGAAAATTACAGTCAGAAAAATAAAGAATTTCCCTTTGAATTAAGTTATAATTTTTCTCTTGTTTTCAGCAAAAACTCACTTAAATTTGATACTTTTCTTACAAGACTTAATATCTTTGTGCTTCTCAAGTAAATGTATCTTGATTTTAAAAAATGTGTAGATATTTGTACTGGAAACGTAGGAACAACTTTTTTTTTTTTTGAGAGAGAGAGAGTTACTTACAGTTTCCAGATTTCAGACATGGAGCATTTATAGTGTAAAAATAAAGATATAACAATTTATTTTTAAACAAATCCCCATAATTCACCCTCCTAAAACCACCCGCCATCATAGCAGCATAACAATTTAATCTCAGATAAAAACAACAACTTATCTTCTGAAAAATATCAATTCACTCTGTCCCATTATTAGCATGAAAGATCCTTTGCTATTCCGAAAGAGACATGTTTTAATAAACTGCCGTTTTAGACGTATAACTAAGCCCATAAAAGTCCCATTTCCATTTTTTTGGAGATGTAGTCTGAGGTTTGAGAGTTTTCTGGTGCCAGTTCATCCATGTTGGTAGTTTAGAGTTTGTTTTAGCAGGATTTGTTTTAAGTAGAATGGACTGGGTGATAGCTGGAGCCAAGCGCACAGGGAACATTTATTTTCTTGTGTTTAAAAGTAGAGTGCATTTACTCATCCTGGGGATTATTTATTCCTCATTTACCAGGAAATCCGACTCATGTTTGAAATCTTCCTGGTGAGACAGAACTGATTTATTTAGTCATATTTTAAATGGACCACAATTAAACTTACATTTGGGGCTATATTTAAGTGTAGGGTCGCTTGGTAAAAAAAAACACGGTTATTTTCAGATGGGAAAATACATTGCGTGTTTTGCCGGAGTTAAAACATCCTTGCCTTACCTGTGTGGTCAGAAAACACGAGGACTTGTTAAGAAAGCATTAAACATGCAGCTAGCAGGTTGTGATTTGTATTTAAGAGGTTGAGGTTGATGTGCATCTTAATAGTTTTTCTTAAACAATCATTACAGAGCTATAAAGTTAAGGAGAAAGTGAATGTTTTAAAAGCTTAGATCATTTGATTTGGGAAGTGTGATGAGAAATGTTTGAGTTTCTGTGTTTTGATTGCAGACTTTGGTCTCTTGGCACAGTTTGAGACATTGTTGAGATTTACTATTATGAGATTAAACAATGCAAAGTATGTGATAAACAGAAGACCAGCAAAAAGCACTCTTATCAATGTTAATGTGAGGTATTAAATCAAGCGATGTGTGACTTTTCTTCAGGTTTACATCACTATAACCTGCTCTGAAGGATACGGTCTATGTTCAACTTGTTTAACCGAAGACATCACTTGTTTAACCAGAAACAACGTCAGTTGGTACTTTATGACTGTGGATGAGCAGGACAGCCATAATAAGAGGTTTTAAATGGAAGCCAAATAAATATGAAAAAAAGGGTGAGCATTTCATTTGTTTCTAAAGCAGCATGTTCTGTGGTCCACAATCTGATTTATGTCGCTATGGGAAAAAACATTTGCAGATGAAGCTATGTGATGACTAGTCTTGCAAATCCTTTAGTCTCATCATCCAAATCACACATGGCAACAACAAAAAAGAAAAAAAAAAACATTATATATAATATATATACATTATATATATATAATGTGTGTGTGTGGCTATTTTTGACATTTGTGTTTTGCACATTGTAGCTTATTATGTCGTTTACAGGGTGTTGTTATGCAGTTGCTACGGTGTTTTGAATGTTTTGTAGCTCGTTATGTGGTTGCCAGGGTGTTGTTATGCAGTTGCTACGGTGTTTTGAATGTTTTGTAGCTCGTTATGTGGTTGCCAGGGTGTTGTTATGCAGTTGCTACGGTGTTTTGAATGTTTTGTAGCTCGTTATGTGGTTGCCAGGGTGTTGTTATGCAGTTGCTACGGTGTTTTGAATGTTTTGTAGCTCGTTATGTGGTTGCCAGGGTGTTGTTATGCAGTTGCTACGGTGTTTTGAATGTTTTGTAGCTC